>KK118640.1:232419-251296 GCA_000611955.2 Stegodyphus mimosarum
ATGAAATTAAAATTTATTTCCTTCCAGATTGGAAGGAACCAGCTAATATCAGTCAAGCCAAATTCCTGATGGATCTTTTTGATGTGAAGAAGGAAAAGGATATTCTATGTTAAAATATCTAAGACACAAACAGAGATTTAAACTAAATTTAAAACTTACAATTGTAAAGGATGGCGAATAGGAAGGAAAATTTAGATTTAGAATTTAGCATCTTCACTAAAAGCCGATTTTAGGCTAGTTAGTTTCAGACTACTAAATTCTGGGAGCAACTATGTAGCATTCATTATTTTAATTAACCAAATTATTTTTAGTTTGAACTTTCCTATCGATATCTCAAAGTTTCAGTTGCTGGCCGAATTTAGCGAGAGCGAGATATTTATGCAAATCGCATATATCTATTAGCAGTTTAAACGGCAGGAGTTAACGAGGGGAAAAACAGTGCCTTGGATTTATCGCCGTAAGGCTGTGCGCGCCAAGATTTCCTCTGTCTACTGAAAGTTCGCCTTCATACGCATTTGCACCAGTGTTTGCTAGTGAAATTCGCATTATTGCATTTCACTAAGAGTTAAGCTTCCCTCGCCGTCCTACATAAGCTAAGTTAGGTATTTGAATTTGTTAACACACTTTATTTCATATTATTTTAGTTCAGCCCAAGTAGTGGCTTACTCTGAAGTTGGAGAGTTGAAATTATTTGAATTAAAGGGTCACTTTTAAACCCTCCTTTCTGACTTTGTAGTTCTTCAACACTAAAGGACATAGCCTAGATTTGCTCACTGTCCTCCACATAGGGTTTCACAGCGTATGCTCACAAAGAAAGTCAAGAGATTGAAGGAGAAACCTTATAGGTTGTGGTGCTGCTTCAAAGAATTCTAATTACTCTACAAGAGTATTTTAGACGTTCAACTGAAGCTTCTAGTAATTATAGACATTTTACGATATTTTTTTTACTTATTACGTGCTTCGCCCTTAGACATTAAACGTAAAGAGGAGGATGCCCCGTGGAGATCTTTTTAGGGAAACTGGCTCATATCCATGTTACACATGGGGAAAACCACGAAAATGACCACGCAACCAGCCCGTTCGCCGGAAGTCGAACTCCGGACCGAATTTATCTGTGTTCAGCGACTTTTACCGCTCGGCCCTGGTGGCCTGCGGTATATTATTGGAGACTCAATATATTGTAGAAGTCCGTGTTATAGGTCCAAAGCCGATGTGACAAATTGTTCTAGAATCCCGCTCACTTTCAAGCATAATGGACAAACTATCTTCCTGCTCTAATATTAACTGAGGATCCCAAGAACCTTTTATGTATGGGCTATATAAGAAAAGTGTCTAATATAATTTAATGTGTAGCAGTTCAAAATTAGTACATAATAGTTGAAAAAAGAAGAATTCCACTGTTTGTATGTTATATATGTAAGAAATAGATAATGTTTCGCCAAAGGTGGAAACATAAATACTCGTATTTCTATGCAGTCAAATTAACTATATCCGTACCCTTCTATATTCATCAAAGATAATTATTTTGAAACATCAATACCCTAACTCTTAAAATACTTTTAATCATAGATTTATACAAGAAAATACTGAAATAGTTAAAAATAGCTATATAATTAATGTAAAAATTACATACGGAATATTAAAAGAGCCTTTAACGAGGTAAAAGCATCAGTAAAATGTTTCACAATCTATTTGATTACTTAATTCATATTATATAGAGCCATGTTTAAAAGCTATTCTTGGCCAAGCGCAAGTGTTTCGGAATTTTTTATTATTTTAAATCTGTTGAAGCTTTCCTCACCATTTCCACAGCAGTAACTGGAAGCGTTAAAATAAACTAAAAGCAACTTTCGAACTTCGTCAAGATAGAACTAAACTTATAAAGTTTGACTTGTTTCGGTAGCGTAAACTAGTATCAAACTCCTAACAGATGTTAAGCAAATTATCGCTATGTCTGGAACAAACTGCAAAGTCTTAAGAAGGCTTTAAAGCAAACCTTTTTATGAAATCAGAACTGCAATATAAATGCACGACTCTTGCTTAGAATTCAACCAACTCTTGTGGTGAATAAGTTACTGTTACTTTAAGTTCAAATTTAAAATTACGTTAGTATTCAAGGACTATACAATTTAACGCGAAGTTGACTCACAGATCTAACCGGCGTAAGTACTTGAATGTCGGCACTATAATGCAAAGCCGAAGAATGAAATCTCAGCTGAGGTAACAAAAACCTAGTAAAGTGGCTTCCAGAGGCAGAGCACTTTCTGTGTTACAATCCAACCATCTCGGCTTAAATGTCCTAAATTAATTTGCATTCTAGTAGGGAAACGGAAGGAAGAAATTATAGTAAAGATCTACATTATAAAAACTGGCTAAATTAACATGAAGAAACGTTATAATATTCCCCACCAGAATTTAAGTAATTTCAAAGAAGGTCTTTAACGACCTTTATCGGCGGTAAGATTTTAAATTTCAAATCTAACTGGAGCCAACCTTTTACAATCAAGAAATTTAAAACTATACGAAGATTAAAATTACTTTCATTTACAGAATTTTGACATGGAACAAGTTTTCAAGAATATATTTTATTCTTTTCTACAAGCATCTAATCCACTTCCAGTCATCTAAATGGAAAAATAGCTTAGCACAAACTCATTAATCATTAATTTCCCTTTTAAATTTACATGGAGAACTTTAAGCATTTCTTCTAGTAATTCATTCGACCCCTGCTCTCCAGCAAAATGTCCTGAAAATTAACAGCGTGTGGCATTGCATAAGTATTTTAACACTACCACGTGTATCTACATGTCCTACATGTTAATAACTCAGACACACCAGATTTTAAAGAACACCTTAAATTTCAAAACTATTCTTAATGCGATAAGCAAAATAGTTTACTCAACTTAAATGTTGGCTAAGAGCCTTAACATTTAACTAACTGCATTCACACCGCTAGCTCACTTACTTTACAGTAGTAAGCGCCCGTAACCGGCGGACGGAAGTGACGTCACAGAAAAAGGCGTGGTCCCCGCCATCTTGGATCACGTGACAACCGGAAGTGACGTAGATGTGTGGGATGACGTAGACGGAACGCATAGTTTCATTTTTATTCTTTGGCAACGACCCTATTTTTGAAAGTTTTTATTTTTTGTGGCAACGAGGTCTTGAACCACGTGTTTGGCATGATATCCGTTTTATTTATTATTTTTAACTATTTAATATGTGATTAATATTAATTATTTTGTACGTCATTAATTACTTTATCTTTCTAGTTAGTAACTATTACTTTTAATTATTTAGTGCGTCATTAATTATTTAATCATGTTATTTTAGAATAGCATTTTAATAAAGTTTCTCATAATTATACGATTTTTAAAAATAACCCCTCGCATGGGATTCGAACCCGCCATCTCTTCCGCCAAAGTCGAAAGCCGCCAAAGTCTTCTCAAGTCCAAAGCCGGCGGTCGGACTTTTTTTTATTAATTTCCAATTGCACAATAGCTTCTTGAAAATTAATTTTCGCCCCGGCGTGCTTTAAGAAGTCCATCCCCAATATTACATTCGCCTGTTGATTTTTCACTACAAAGGAAACCACATTCTGGTGTTCATTTTCCTTGTCTGATTGACTTGTTAGCATCACCGAGAGTATTTTCATCGCAGCCTAAAATTCCTTACATGAAATTTTTAATCTAGACGTTTCTAGATATTCTGGGTTTTCTAGACTCATATTCCGAACTGCCCAACAACTTTTCAGGGAATGAATGAAGTTTATAGATTAAATTTCGTCCTACATTGTAATAATCCCTCTCATTCCGTCCAACAAATGAATTTTCTTCAACTTTCTGATAACATCTTGTAATATTTTTATGGACAATGCCAATGAGGAAAGAAGTTTATGGCTGCACTTTTTTCTTTCAGTATGGTCCCATCCATTGATTATGCTGACCCATTAGATGGCCTGATCCATTAGCTATGAGTTAATGTAACCGCTTTTTGAAGAATAAAAATGACTTTAATAACTGTGTCTCGCAAGTGTAAGTGTGAATATCAAAACGTGTGGTTCAGGACATCATCTGGGATAAGAACTGCTTTTAGTGGCAGATTTTTTTAGAATTCATAAATATTTTCATCGAAGAAATACATTGTTGATATATATAAATAGTTCTTAAACGTTGCTCCATCCATCCATGCTTTTGACTGGCTTCAGTATTAAATAAGTAAATATCATTCTTATTTACGCACTGCAAGTATCGATGTAATTTACTCAACTTTTTAATACTTTTAACTGTTCGAGAATTTTTAGATTTCTCTCTAAGCGTTAGTTTCAGTTAATGATTGCCTGATATTCCAGTTAATGATATTCCAGTTTCAGTTAATGATTGCCAGTTAATGAATGCCAGCGTCATAACTTTCTCTTTAATTCTTTTATAACTTGGGAGAAGATTTTTCATCCGTAAGTGGAAGTTTTTAATGGCAACATTCCAGAATTCAGGGCGATTCCAGAATTTGGATTTCATTGCAGTGTGAATTTGGTCTGTAATATTAGATCACATTCTCCAGTTAAATATGAAAGTCTGTAATTAAACCTTTTTCTATGTTATTTTTATGTTTTTCTCTACAGATACTGTCTGATTCAGTACTGCCAGTTAAACTTCTCAAGGCAGCCAGTGCTTAGCTAATGCAGACTCTCCTTCTAAAAATTACTCATAAAGTATGAGAGATTTTGTCTTGCAAAATACGACTTATTATAGGCGTACTTATAGCTCAAGACCTTTTTCACTTTTTCATATTCATCACCTTTCATGTTACTTCTTTGCTTAAAATTTCACTTGGAAACTGTTTTCATACTCCACCATTCAATACCTTCTTCTCCATCTAACCTTTCTCATACCTCCTTCTCCAGCTGCTGTCTGTTCAGCACCTAAATCCACTGCAGTTTTATTGACACCTTTGCCTTCATACAACCATGTTTATAGTTTGATATTCTGAAGCGCCCTTCAAGCCATGCTAGTAATGAACTGGATGCTAAATAGGCGCTCTCATAAAAAGGACATTGTAGTAGCATCATGGTGTAATATGAAATAACTCCGTTTCATATTACATTGTAACATGTTATTTTTTTCCTCGAGATACTTTTACAATGTAGAACAAATACAAGGCACTATACCCTGAATTCAGATTTCAGATGAAATGATTCACCTAAAACAATGGGGATGACTCACTGATATGAATTGACTATTCTCCAAGAACCTAAGTAATGCATTTTTTCCTATCTTATCCCAGGCCTTCGGGATGCAATTGGAAAGATGTACGGCTTGCAGTCAGGTGGTGCGGAGTTTGAATCCAAGCGACGCAATGCTTTTTTCCCCTTTCCTTGGTCCGAAAGAAATCCAATGGCTACAACCGAAGGTGGTTAGTTTAGCATATTGAAATAAAGTCTTCAATCCCAAAGCAAAAGCAAAGAGCCCGGTAGAGTCATTAGGTTGTATCTATTCAGAAACGGGAAAAATGTGCAATGCGCTCGGCGAAAATCGAACTCCGGACCTCCCGAATACGCGTGGGGCGTGACACCACGAAGGCAAGCGGAAACGAGGGAAAAAATTAGCAAGCTTCAAACCTTCTTTTTACGTAAGAGCTAAAACAACGGGAAAAAGAATATGAAAAGCACAATGTTAGATTTCAGTAATTCTTTTTTCCTTTGGACGTGTTTTACGGAATGTAGAGCTAGCAAAAGTGGAGTTTTCGAGGATTCGCTGCATATCTAAAATCCTAAACATGTACAAAAAGTTAATATTTCGCATGTCGTACATAAACTGCATTTAATATTTCATAGCATATATATATTATATATATATATGTATATATATATAATATTCGTGTATTCTGACATGTAACGCTGACCAATAATAGAACTACGGGTTCCTGTGCCTATCAGATAAAAGGTTTGCAAACTAAAGGCTGCACAGTATAGTAATGGACCATGCATTTCTTCGGGAGCGTTTTCATCTGAAATCTGAAATCAGGGTATAGTGCCTTGTATTTGTTCTACATTGTAAAAGTATCTCGAGCAAAAAAAATAAATGTTACAATGTAATATGAAACGGAGTTATTTCATATTACACCATGATGCCACTACAATGTCCTTTTTATGAGAGCGCCTATTTAGCATCCAGTTCATTACTCTCTTTCCTATTGGCATTAACTACATAGATTTGTAACCATGTAACGTTCTACTGTCTATCTGTTGTGTAGAATCTTGAGAAATAGTGACTGCACCGAAGAAGGGTTAAAACTACTCTTTATTAAACTCTTTAAATTATTTACAATGCGCCAAATTGACGCTAACATACTACGCCTCTGCTTGGGCTTGACTAAAACAGTAGAATCAAAACTCAAGAATTCAAGATATTAACAAGCAGTGGAATTAAACTACAGGGCTCATACAATTCTGTATCCTACAGAGCATAGCTGACTTTAGTGGCAGCAAGATAATAGCTGTTAAGCCACGTCTAACAAGGAGCAAATGCTATGTCGAAGCTTGCGTTACAAATATGCGTAGAGTTTTCCCAGACTCTAACTTTCCCTTCTAGAACTCGATCTTTAAACTTTTTCTCCCACAAGTAGAATTTTCATTCCTTACGCGCTCTACCAAATTTAAATATTCTGACACTGACAATTTAGGTGAATGAAGGCTTACAGGAAAGTAGCTTGAAATTAAATTTAACTGGTTATTTAAAATAAATATAAATCCCTGCATTTGTCCACGCCAGAATTTAACAGACTTAGATAAAGGTCCTTAAAGATCTGTTACAAACTGATAAATTCTACAACTGACAAGACCTAAGCCCCGTTTACATTAAAATTTAAAATTAAAAGTTATAACAGAAAGATCGTTTTACATCATAGTTCTGTTGCACTTTCTTCCTCGTCTTTCAATTGGCCTTCAGTCATCTCCTTCCAGTCATCTGGAAGGAATACTTATGAATACATGATTCTAACAATAAATAACACTTTAATTTCACACTACAATTTTTTATTAAGTTTCTAACCTGTTTGCATTTAGCGTAGCTTTTTCAGCTCTTCCGCACTTTACGGTGTTTCATGCATTCACAATTATTCAATTACATTCATATTTAAATTTTAAACTGTAATTTCCTTTTGGCTCTCCACAATGTGTCGGGCGAAAACGCAAGTGTAAAGTGTTATAGTGGATAAAATCTCCACCTAAACGCACATCGACTTGTTAGCACATAACAACCTCCTTAGACACACCCTAAATTCATTTCTAAATTCTCCATGAGCTAATAAACATGAAAATTAACTAGAGTGTCGGTGAAGAGCCCTACAAAACACATGCATACCAAATATTTTCTACATTCATCTTAAACGCATGCAAGCTTTCGCTCAAAATCGCATGATTTGATTTAACTAAAATTTCTTTTGAGCGAACTCAATTGACTACATTAAACTTTAAATGCATTAACTTTTACATTTTGAAGCTTTAGCACTAAATACATATTATATATGCTCTTTTGAGCTTTAAACCTTCATTAAAAGTATTATTTACTTTAATACAACAGATATTTCAACATTTTACAAACAAATACTTTTAAGACAATAGAGAGTAAAACGAAAATTTTACTTGAATGAATCCTTTTCTTCGCCAAAAGTTCGAACCTAAAATAAATTTTCATTAACAAGTACTAATACGAAGCTGCTTGTATCAGGCCAGATCTTTTGGCGCGTTAACATAAAGTCTTTCGACTAACAAAACCGAACTACTAGTTCTTTACATTAACATAACATTTCTATAATACACAATACTTTGGGCTTTCGACAAATAAAGCTAAAATAACCTTAGTCCTCAATCGAGGCAATAGCTTTTACCTCTCGAGTACGTCTAAAACATCGGGGTACAAAATAACATCGTCGAAAAGAAAGCGGTTCGAAAGCTTCGCAATTTAAAAACATCGTAGTCAAAAATATCGTCTTAAAAAATAAAGCACCTACAAATCATTGCATGACGATAACATCGCACGCATGTGTTTTACAGGCTTTAAATGCATATTCGCATAAAGTTTTGGAAGCGCAAGAAATGTTAACGACACTTTAAGAAGAAACGGAAACAAAACAGGATATAATTTTCACCAAAATAATATCAGATTAACAAACGCGAAAGAAAGTAATTTCATAATTAACTAAGCAATTTTTATAGTTGTAACATCATGGAGTTATTTATTTTCCTTTTTCTAAACGTTTTAGGCTGTATTTTTCATGATATATTATGAGTAAAACTTTATAAAAAAAAGATTAATTGATTAATGAGCACTGTTAATTAGCTATTTAATTCAAAATTAAGGGCCATAAGTTGCATCAATTTTCTAGTTATTTTCAATTTTTAAATGCTTAAGATTTTTATTACGTTTTCATCAAAAATTTATTAGTTCTTTCAAAAATATGAAATATAAAAGTAAAAATATCCCTCTTACCTTCTTGCCCTTCCCAATCATTATGCGAAAACGCATTCACAGCTTTTAAAACCTGAAAAACGCATGTGTGCGATGTTATTATCATGCGATGATTTGTAGGCACTTTTTTTTTTTACCACGGTATTTTCGACGACGATGTTTTTAAACTGCGAAACTTTTGAACCACTTTATTTTCGACGATTGTATTTTGTACCATGATGTTTTGGAACTGCGATGTTTTCTCTTTGCATTCTTTTCTCCAACGATGTTTTGTACCACGACGTTTTCGCCTTAGGTTTTTTTCTCTGCGACGTTTTCGTCCGCGATGTTTCCGGCCAACACCGATCCTGCGTAATCTATAGCTTGCTTTGGCCGGCAAACAAAGTCTTTATCCT
This sequence comes from Stegodyphus mimosarum, assembly GCA_000611955.2. NCBI lineage: Eukaryota > Metazoa > Arthropoda > Arachnida > Araneae > Eresidae > Stegodyphus > Stegodyphus mimosarum. The sequence goes on from KK118640.1 coordinate 241,283, forward strand.
GCTTTGTCAATACTTTTTAAAATTTCTGAAGCCTTGGGTATAAATTATGTGCACATTTACATTCTGTCACCACCTTGAATTGCGCATGATTGACTTTGGCATTTTCACTATGCTTACGAAAGTAATCATAATCAGTGATGAACTGGATGGAACTATAAGGCGAATTTTTGATTTTTACAAGTATGTTGCATGCATCAATCAGCATATGCTCGTATATGGGATTTATTTTTAATTCTTAATAGCTTTAAGAGGTCCTCATAAACCACAGCGTGTTCAAGATTGCTGAGAGTAATTTTGTAACACCTGCGATCATTAGTCGTTCGATTTTTTGTGCAGTGGGCCAGGAAGGGATTGCGTCGAGAAGTATTAGGCATATAAACGTTAGATACAATGTTTATTTAACGTGGATGTTCAGTTTTGATTTCCAGTAGGCTCTAACTGGCCATTAAGGAACAGTTGAAGTACAGTTGAAGTAACTCATTCTTTAAAGTTAAGATGCTTGTCAATTAAGATGTTAATTACCACTAGATTAAGATGCTAATTACCACTAGATTAAGATGCTAATTACCACTAGATTAAGATGCTAATTACCACTAGATTAAGATGCTAATTACCACTAGATATTTGTAAGAGTTCGCTACTGGAATGCCGTTTCCAGTTTTGATGCCTGTATTCGTTTTCATATTTTTCTTGTATCTTCGGAATCGGACTTCGTCGCATTTAGATGTATTTAACTTTATTCTTCAAAGACTGCATCATTTAGTGACCGTATTAGTAAGCAGTTGAAGGCTGGCACTGGTAAACTGAGAATTCCGTGATTTTGAAAGTATTACTGTATCGTCCGCTTATTTCAGAATTATCGGAGTTGGCCAGATCGACTTCATGGACAAGAACACTCACATCGATGGTGTCACTAAAGTCTTAAACGAAGGACCATATAATCCTATCCCTAAAGACCTTTCACATTCGGACCTCTCAAAAATAAAAACTGCAATTTCACAAATCCTTTCGACCAGCTAAAAACAGTCTCTTATCCCATATGTTGCGAATTGTAACAGAATATATGCTCTTCCCAAAATTCATAAAAACGATTTTCCTTTCCGCTCTGTTGTATCAAATTTAGGTACCCGTTAGCTAAATATTTAATTTCTAGATTTTCAACTCTATTAGATAATAACGTTTACATCATAAAGAATTCAATAGAGTATGTAAAGAAAGTTAAAAGCATTTCTCCTAGACATTTACACATGGTTTCTTTTGATGCAAAAACATTATTCACCAATGTTCCAGTGGAGGGTGCATTAAGATGTCTAGAAAACCAGACTTCGTGAATTTCATCTCTCTTGCATCGAAATTGAGGAGCTAATTTTCCTCACTCAACTCTGTTTGAAACAAACGCATTTTGTTTTCCAAAATAAGTATTGCAAGCAAACTGAGGGATTATCTATGGGAAGCCCCTCAGTCCCATCATGGCTGATATCCGCATGCATTATTATGAATAAAAATTATTTGAAAATTTAAACTTACCGATATGGTTCCACTACAAAGACAATAATTTTACCCTGAAGGTAATAAAGATGATTTAAACAAAGTTCTTTCAACAATGAATTCCACTGATTCTGCTATTCAGTTTACTTTTGAACTAGAGACATGCAATTCTCTTCTGTTCCTCAACATTTTGGTCACACATAACACATCGAACTTCATTACTACGGTTTACTATAAACCTTCATTGGTTTTACTTCCACCACACTTCAAATCATGTCATCCGACTAAACAAAAGTTAGCTTCATTTTATTCCTACTTTTTCCACGCACTTCAAGTTTGCTCCTCTAATTGGCTCTTGATCAAGAACTAAGTTATTTAAAAGCAGTAGTGATTGACAGGGGCTTTTCCCCCATCATTATTAATGAAGCAGTTAAAAAGTTCTCATGTCAACACACCAAAAGGCTTACTCTTGTTTTAGGAGATTATAAGAATTCTGTTGTCATTCCTTTCTTTCCATCAATTAGCTATAAAATTGCACATATTTGACAAAAATTTAACTTTCGGGTCGTTTATTCTCCTATCAACAAATTTCCGAGTTCCATACTCAGGGACCCCATTCCGGATATGAATTCCTGGGGTATTTACAAGATTCCTTGCCAATGTGGTTTAATTTACATTTGTGAAACTAAGAGAGCCCTAAAATTTCGCGTTAAGGAACCTGAGGCATACATTAGAAAAAAGGAAACACCGAAGTCCCCCGTTGCCCAGCATTGTTGGTCCTAAAATCACACTTTCAATTTTTCTGCAGCTAAAATTATTCAAAAAACATTTTCCATTGGTGAATTAGATTCTCTAGTGGCGTTTCACGGTCAAAAAAATATTTCCGTTCTAGTTAACGACCCTAATTCCAATCCATCTTTGCCTTGAGTGTTTAAGGAAATTATGTTTTAGTTCTCGTTTCATCAACAGATGGCATCAGTAACTTAAGTCCTGTCCAGCCATTCTTATCTTACCTAACCACTGTTTTTTATCTCATTCATTTGCGCTTTAGCAGCTGAGGCTTATGGTTAGAGAAACCATCAAAACTGTCCTGCGAAAATTTGCAAATATAACGCGGATTTTTGTTGTTAGACTTCTAAATTGAAACTATTAGTAAATTAAATTTTAAAGCTGATTTACGTATTTTGTAAGAGTGCCAAGGGAATTGTGGCCACAAATGTCAACTGGAAATAAAAATGGAGTTAAATCATCTCGTCTTCGAAGTTTCTTAGTAATTAGGAATTCAAAATTTTAACATTCTAGGCAATCAGAATTCTTCCTCTTCAACATGGAGCTACGTGTTTCACTATCAGTATTTCTGCTTTTCTCCGTCTCAGTGTTTCTACATCAATACTTCTCTGAAATTTGTTTTTATTAGACTTACACACGCACGCACGCACGCACGCACGCACGCACGCACGCCCACACACAAACACACAAGTGAGTCTCAAAGTAGACATATTTAATTTCGAATTTTATTTTGATTTATTTCGTATTTTTGGAGAAATTAAACACACTCACACACACACACACACACACACACGCACACACACACACACACACACAATTTAATAGATGATATATGAAATTTCATTATTGGCAAATCGTAGTTTATGCATGAAAAATTTTATAATTAGAATGCCGAAAAAATTGAAAGAATTAAAGGTAGAAAATATTACTAAGTTCAGCAGTCTTGCAGGAGCTCATATTAGGGCACTTTTGGGCACGACAAAAAAGAAAGCATTATACGTGCATCTGATACTCGCTCATTAAAGTGAATTTTAAAGAGAAAACCATTTCGCTACCAAGAACAAGAAATGTCACAGACCATTAGCGACTTCCAAGGACAACATTTGACAAGCGCATTTAAAGCGGATGGGAACTACGCATTCATCGTTTTACGTGTTATCAGCTACATTGTTGAAATCAGCACATTTAAAATAAATCAGCACTTTGGCATTTTTACCTTCATTAAAATAATTACTGCAGCTGATATATGAGTTTGTGAAATAACTTTAAGTAGAAATTTCGGAAGTGGATTGAATGGCAGAATACAGCTAACTAGATGTGCAGGAAGATTTTTCTCATAGCAGGAAATTTATTAACATGACAATTATTAACAAGCAGTAACATAAAATTTATTAACATTTTTAATTTTTCAGTTACTGGAAGAAAGACGTCGTAAGTATGAAAAGAAATGTTTTTTTCTAATTAAAAATGCCACACAAATTTGTCGCAGTAAATCTCTTTTTTTTTCACCAGCAATTATGGAACCGACATCAAGCACAGAATATAAACGCTTCATTTAAGTGTGTGAACTAGCAATCTTGTCAACGGCGAAGTGAAATGAACAGTGAGGTTTCGTTACAATAGCATAAATTCGGATTTCGATTAAAGATATTATTTATGAGATTTCAGTAAAAATTTACCTGCTATTTACAGTGGCGTAACTAGCACTCATGGGCCTCTATGCAAAAAATGTTCCTGGGCCAGTCTCCCAATAAATTTAATGTGCTTAAAAATAAAAAATAAAAAAAAGTGAAACTTTTTATAAAAATCAAGGATTCCACGAGCCAACATTTTCATGAGGATTTTTATCCCATCTAGATTTATTGTTAAAAAATAAAAACATCTTCTTAGGGAACCAATTGAAAGGTACGTAACACGAAGAAAGAATAAAAAAGAAAATATTTTCCCTCGACCAACTGGTGAATTGCAAATTTGCTTTAGTCTGTGTATTTGACGTCAGATGATTTTATTCAGTTATTTCAGACTTTTTGCGTACGTGCGTGAATGCGAGAGACATATTTTTCTCTTCTTTCACTGAGATACAAACTGATAAAAAATGAATAAGTCTATATAAAAAAAAGGAACATGCCGACGTAAAATATAGCATTAAGAAAAGGAAGAAAGCCTAGATTTACCGAGATTTTTATATAAAATCCAAGAGGTTTTACTTACTAATATAAACCAAGTTGTTTTTAATTTTTTTATGAAATCTGCTCCTATCAAACTTTCTTTCGCTTAATTTAGCAAACTTATAAATAACTTATATTATAAACTGACAGACGAGATAATTGATAAACGTACTGAAAAGATATTACATTAATAAATAAGAAGTTTTATATTGTAAATGATACATTTGTTAAATATAAAACGTATTTATCATAAACTTCATAAAGAAAACTATTTGAACATACAATTTTTGAAGAAAATATGTATGGTAAAATTTTCTTCCCCTGTCTTTTTAAAAAACGTTTTGGTGCATTAAACTACTCATCATGTATTAAACTACTTTAATACATGATTTTTATAAAAAGCATGAATGCTAAAGTTTTTTTCCTGTTTCCTTTTAATTTGTCTCAATCCATACTGCTCTTCTTCTCTAATGTTTCCCCCCCTCATAACACTGATGGCCAAAATTCGTCATAAAGATAAAAATCCTTCTTTATTAAAATTTGCGCCTCCTAACCTTCATTTCCGCAAAATTATTTATCAATACCTGTACGTCCATTTGCTCAGCCATCTCAGCTTCAACGTTCAATAGTGACGGGTTTGACAACCCATCTTAGAGTGTTTCTCGAATACGTTTTTATTAGTTTCAATTTTGAAAATGACCTCTCACTTGTGGCTGTGGTTACAGGTAATGATAAATACAACATAAGTAAATTGCACACTTCCGAATAACTGCTTGCCATGTCATAATAGTATTTTACCATTGCTAATTTAGCTAAATCCTTAACGGATTTCAAATTTTAAATTCCTGTTCGGAAAGTATTTATAAATAATAAAAGTTGTACTTCCAGTGAATTAGTAAAGTCTTCTTCATATGTTTTCTGTATTTTTGAAACGTTATGAATAATTTCCGTATTTGTTAATGATGACAAAGTTTTAGGTTCCAAAAATGAAAACGTCATTGCGATTTTTGTCATTCCAGTCATTCTGTACTTTAACTGAGTATTTAAAATGTCGAGAGCAGCATAAAAAACTGTTACTTTAAAAGATATTTTGAAATTTTCAAACCTGTTATCCTCACATAACATTCTCATACAAAAATATTTTTTGGTCTTCGTTTTTCTTTTATTTTAGTTTCTATGCCCCATTTATTTGTAATAAACCCAGCTTCTTTCATAATATCTTCAAACTTGTTTCTCATATCTTGCATATTAATAGAAACGTTTTTTAGATGTTGATGAGCTCCATTCGAGTCGATTGATTTTCTTTGTAATACTTGAGATGCTGCATTAGTATCCGTGTTCACTGATACACATGGAAAAAAAATTAAGCTTTGTCAAAACTTTACGGTAAGAATGAATTAAATTTTGGTATAAGGTGAACAGAATGGACGTAACATCAGTTCCAAACGCAGCATTATGTTTCTATATTTCGGAATATTAGTTGTAAAAACATAGAAACACCAAGAATGCTTTTGGACTTCGGAAATTGTTTAATTGTTGATTTTTAAGTTTCCAGTTCAGAAAATTCATTTTTAAGTCAATAATAGGATTTAGATCTGATGAAGAAGTAGAAGTCTATAGCCTGATAAGTCGGTTTACTATATAAGTGACGACAATTTTAAAAAAAAATATTAAAAAAATAAATTAAATTTAAAGAAATATAAAATAAAAGATTTTTTTGAGCAGCAGCTAATGTTAAATTTCAATAGACACATTAAATATAGGGCTGGGAATAACAATATATGCATTTTGATTTAATTTCCTGATAGACATGGTGCATGACATAGCTTTTCGAGGCAATAATTTTAAAATTAGAATTACTTTTAGAAACATTTGTGTTAATAAATTGTTTACACACACACACGCACAATACGCAACAATAAATAGATACATATTAACTTTTAGATATATAAATCTTCTTAAATCTTGCTTTCAAATATCTACATTTCTTTTGAAGTAAAAAAGGGTACTAAACGCTAAATCGTCATCCACCACCTTTTTTTTTTGTTCGGGGCCCACTTGTAGAGTTATTGGGTTATTTTTAAGCAGGAGATGTGAAAATTGAGCAACACCCACGCCGGGACTCGAACCACGAACCTCTTGAATACGCGTCGAGTTTTCTGACCACTACACACGAAGGCATGCGAAGAAGGCGGGAGAAATACCTTATAAGCATACCTTAGCAGTGTAATGCTAATAACAATAATAAAGGCGTTATGAACTGATCCATACTTCCTGCACAGCCTTTTATGAAATTTGTGTTCAGTTTTGTTAATACAACTCAAGCATGAAAGCAAAAAGTGATTTAAAACCGTCTAATGATTTATGTGAAATGCAAAAGAATAAGCTCTGAGCGAGTGACAACAAAGATGTAGAAGAATTTAAGGCAGTAAAATTTATTCGAATTTAGTTACAAAGGATATTAGAGATTTTCTTTAGGAAAACTAGCGTGTTTTTATATCAGGTATGAATTTTATTTAGACGCAAGGGGAAATTTAATTATAAAGAAAAAAATTAGTTAGGAGAATCGACACAGTGTAAGTAAACTTGAAGCTATTTTAATTTTTGACTTCTTTCGAAATAAATTTGCTCAGCGTATATATATTTTTTGCAAGTAGAGGGAGTTTCTAGATTAAACCTAAAATCATGACATTATGTAATTATTACCACGAAAAATGCTTTAACGATTATCTTATTGCAACCAGCCATTAATTTTGAATGCTACTATACCATGCAGCTTTTCACTTAAGTAATAGCAACTTCAAAATAGTAAATTGTTTAAAATTCTTTGCAGTCTGGCATTTACTATAAAAGTTTTCACACGCAGTCTTTAAATGCGTCTAATAACGGCTAGTAAAAACCTCAGATACCTCGGACTTGAAATGTCCGTCCATGTTTTCTAAAGGGTTACAAAAGAGGACTTGGGAAATAAAGCGAGGTGTATAAAACATGGGAATCTCGAATGGGGCTTATATCTATTTGCAATGTCTTGTTAATGATTCTTGATACTACGATTTGCCGTAAAAGTCACTAATGCTGAAAAATGATCGCTCCAGAAAAAGAAAGTACACTGCGAAAAAAAAAAGGGGGGGCAGTTCTATATCTCCCGTTCTACAGGGCCTATTGGCGAAATTCAAATTGAGTTTCCCATGTCTCGAAAGCGCGATTTAGGATATAATTTTTACACAAAATCAGACTTTTTTTTGAAGTGACATGTCAAAGTTTTCCCATATTTCCACACTTCAAATTATGCCTAAATATTAAATTTTATAAATTCTGGTGCGAAATTTAAGGAGAAATTCAAAAATTTGACTTGGAGCATTTTTTCAGTTTGCGCCAAGAATAATTCACTTGGCGAACTTCTTAATATATGGCAAGCTATTTTCCTTTCGCTTTTTACATTGTGCATGAGCGGAAAGAAAGTTACATCGTTCCTATTTTCAAATAATTTTAACAAAGTACCTAAACCGCATTTGATGTTATTATCACTTTCAACAAATATGCCAAATTTCAAAACGCGCCATTATATAAATTTACGTATATGTTCGGAAATTTTGAATAAAAAGCTCCAATCTTTTGTAGGTATACTTAGAAATACATCTACTTCAAGTTGATGGTAAAAATTTTATAGGCTATAATTCAAAATATTTTTCGAAAAATTTATAAACGTTATTTAAAAATACAAATTTAAAAAATAAATCATAAAAAAGGGCGAATTTTATTTCGAACGAACCTACATTTCGAACTGCGTAAGAGGGAATCAAGTAAGTTCAATAAAAAAAGTGATATTAATAAATATATATCAAATTCAATTAACATTGAAGAGCTAAAATTTTGAGAGCTAATTTTTTAAAAACTTGGAAGTTTGGCATAATTTGAGTCGTAGAATCGAAATATGGAAAAAATTGCCATGCCATTTCAGAAAACGCCCGATTTTGGGTCAAAATACGTCTATTTTAACAATGTTATATATAAATCTAATACATATCCTAAGTTGCGCTTTCGAGACATGAGAAACGCAATTTGAATTTCGTCAATCGGCCGAGTAGAATTGGAGATATAGAACTGTTCTTTTTTTTTTTTTCCCCCGCAGTGTACATCAAATTTAATAGAAGGCGCTCCTGAAAACGACTGCTGAGGGAGTTATAATTCGCAGAAACGCTATTAAGAATGTTAGTCACGTGAAAAATAGGAAACGGGTCTCGAAATCCATTACTTCAGAAACTAAAATGAGTTGCTGAGATCTGATGCTCAGATCATAAGAGAAGAGAGAAATTTCAAACTATGCGGTATCAAAAACTGGAGAATAATTGAATGGTAGATACGTAGGACAATAGAAAGGCAGGAAATGCTGAGAGAAAGGCACTATATAGATGGTAAAACATGAGTTATGTGTCTGCCGCACTTTCTTGAAACACTGTAGGTAATAACTTTGCGAAACATCTAAATTTTACATACAGAACACACGAATTTTTCTGCAAGTAAAATGCGTAAAATAACTTTAAAAGAGTTTGCGAATTAATTAGCTAACCTCTTATGCATCAAGCATTACTGAAATTATTGTGAGAGAAGTTATGAAATTAAATATTTTTTGAATTATTATAGAATTCAACTATGCAAATAAACATTTGTTTATGGCAGAGCTAATAAAAGCTTTCAGCTTGGGATGGGACCCTTCGTGAATGGCTTATAACCCTTTCTTTTGCATTTCTTTTCAAACTCTGTTGATATATTTATATCTAACTCTAAATTTTTACATTTCCTAAGAACACTTCCGGAAAATTTTCTCTCAGCAGCTACAAAGAAGGACATATTCTTCCTATTAAGCGTGAGGCTTTATAAGCAGTTATAGTTTTTGATCGCAACGCTTTATCTACTTTCCTGGTTTTTGAAATATTAAATTCAAACACACAAAAAATTTAAAATTCATTTGCTTCAAAATGCTATTATGATCCCCCGTATGATTTATCATTTGTTGCCATATCTTTTAATAATCGATGTACTTTGTAGACTGGAAGTTTTAAGAGCGTTCGTTCTTGATACCCATAGCGCATACACTGGTGTGCAAAAATTAAGGACGAAGTCGAAAAATTAGCATATGAGCTGAGCGAAGAGGCAGAGCGGACAGAAGGACCAATCGGGAGATTAAGTAAGGTGATGTACGGTAGCACATGCGCAGATATGCAGGTAGACGTAATAGGGGAGTGCCTGAGTAGTATAAAGCATGTTGTCGCTGTAAGATCAGTATTTCTGGCAAAGAGATTGCACGCCGTATAGCAGTTAAAATCACACCGAGTTGCTGCCTCAGCGAGAAATGGCGAATAATCAATCTGTTAGACGACATCTGGATGCTTTTACCCGAGGTCGAATCATTGGGAAGTTGGAGGAAGGCCGCAGTGTGACAAGTGTGGCTGCAGAGTTCGGAATTGCTCACAGCATCGTTTCACGACTTTGGAGACAATTTCAAACTACAGGAACAGCTATCCGGGGCTTTAGTAGTGGTCGTCCACGAGGAACCACACCCGCAGAT
>KK118640.1:265225-275894 GCA_000611955.2 Stegodyphus mimosarum
GAAAAGAAAGTTTGTTTTAGCCAAAGTCCAATGCCACAATTAAAAACTTTTACATACCCATTACTTATCTTGATACATTATAACAAATTATACTACTTTAAAACATCCTAATTTTCTTATTTGTAATATAACTTCTGATACCAGAAATATCGTAAAATCTTACTGGAATTTTGGTTTCACTCTCATTTAGTTTTCAATTTCCGTTCCTAATTTTACACAGAACTGAAGTTTCTGTAGCTCTTTAAAGACAGGCATTTCCATACAAATTGGGCATATCATCTTTGACTGACTGGCATGTTACTGCACTAGTGGCCAAGGGTTGCTTGGCAGTAACTTGCTATAAGGTAAATGGACTTTCAGAACTGCATTAAAAAGTTCCATAATAATAGCAATATAATTCTATAAAAATATTACATCTTTCTTTAAAAGAGGCAGCCTTCAACTTTTCTTTGTATGAGAAGTTAAAAGAATTCAGAGGTAAAAAGAGGCCTCTGATTCTGAGAAATTATTCCCTACAATGTACTCAGTTCTTTAAATTTAGTTTCTTCTTATATAATTATAACATTTACTCATCATAATTTCAAATTTCTTTTTATGCATTTCACTTTTGAATAATATTACACATATTCAAGTTTTACAATTCCATAAACCATTAAAAGTTTTTTATTCATTATAACAGTATTCAGTACCACAATTTCAATATTAATACTTCAGATTACAAATTTTATAATGTTCTGCACCGATATTCAAAATTATGTACTGCTTTTTACCTTATATATATGCATGTATTGAAATATAGGAATTATAATTAGGAGTATTCCCTCTTTCATTCTTATGAGTATATATATACGCTTGTGTAAAGGAATATTGTAACTAGTAAAAATATTTAGCAAGCAAAATTAGGAAAAACAGAATAAATTGAATTTTTGAAAAATTTTAAAAATTAATTAAGGAACCATTAAAAATCTTTCCGTAATATTTTATAACAAACTGCATTTTAATTTTTCAGAATTTAATGTTCGAGATAGACTCATCAGGTATAAATAAACTCGCGTAATTAAGGCGTTCTGAAAATGCGCTTTGTCCTTCTTAATTAATTGAAAGAACTAAATGAATACCTGTAAAAATATTAAAAATTTATACAAAATCCATTTGTATTAATTTTAAATTATGAAGAACGTAGGATGAAAGTAAAATGTCTTCACTCAAAATCGGCTTCTGTTACGTCTTTAAGAAAATGAAATTAGCCTTAGTTATTAATAGTTGAGAAGCCAGAAACACATACTGAAACTACACGCGTGTACAAGAAGATCTAAATACATTATTTAAAAATCTCTAGTTCTAGTTACTCATCCTGCTTTATTTCCTAGAAAGGTTTGGAATAATGCAATCATTATGTAAAAAAAAATAGAAATAAAATTTGGTAGTTAATCCCTGGTTGAGTGAAAGATTAATATAGTTAATTAGTATTTCGTTTTCAGTTAAGTGTTGACTAATGAAAGGATCTCTTCTTGTAAGCAATTAACTTCTGTACAAATATTCTTGATTCTCAGTAATTAAATGTGTAGAGTGTTACGTATGACTTGGAGATGTTTGAATTCCATCAGATTAATTTAACAGTGTCAAAATTTAAATCTCTTCCTTTGCCATAAAATCTAATTTTATTGTAATCAATAATATGCAAATACAAAAAGTTGTTTTCCTTTCGAATGGTTTGAGTCTGATTTAGAGCTAAGTTTGTCAGGTAAATACCGTATTTTTCAAAACCATTACATGTAATAAAATCATCAAAAGACCTGAAACTATTTCTAAAGTAATTTTTATTATCTTGGTTAAGTGTCTTTGGGATGTGAAATTTCTTTGAGGAAAGGTAAAGATTACAAATTTGCGTTGAAATATTGCGACCTATGGATATCCCATTTATTTGTTGAAAAACAGAATCTCTATCCAGAATGCACTTATGAAAAAGTGAGCAATAAGGAAAATTTTTCAATTGTTTTATGAAATTACTGTCATCATTTCAGGAAAAGTGCAGGGAAATTTAATAGACTGTTGTAAATTTCTGTTAAAGGAAGTGAAACGTATAAATGCTCAAAAGCGTAACAGCTGATTTGTTTTACATCAAGATTTTTAAGCGCAGAAAGACCTGGAATGTTGTTATTAATAATCTAACTGTAATTGTGTTCTTTATTTGCTGTAACGTACACAGAACCGGAATAAGCTGTAAACTTGCAGGAAGTTTTCAAGAAGATTTACTTTGATTTTGTCCGTAACGGGATTTTGATCACTTGAGCTAGAACAGCAGAGAGGAGACGAAGCTGTCCAATCAGGAAGAAGAAAAAAGTGTTCTAGCGGTAGACTTGAATGACGCCATAGCAAAAAAATGGCTGACGCTTCTCTCAAGGTAAGTTCGAACTTTAATCAGTGTTTGACGACCATTTTATGTAATGTATTTGTTATGTTCTTTACACTATCTATAATTAAATTATCTTAATGTTTATCTTTTAGTTCTAGTACGTCTAAATAAACCTGTGTTTAACTTTTGTTGTTAGTTCAAATCACAAAGCTTGTGTACCATTTAGGTAAAAGAACAGTAACTTTTATTCATTGCAAGTACAAATCTGCACATCTATGCAAGTGTTCGAAGCAGAAGTAAATTTGTTACCTGTGTTAAATACTAACTGTGTATAGTTTAATAATTTCTCATGCTAAGTTGTAAGATCTCGCTGCCCCAACGTGTCAGAAACTGAGGTAGTGACTGCTACTATGTGTGAATTTACAGAGAAACGTAAGTAGGGGTTAAAGCCCTTTTTATTTTATCTTTAAAATGACAAATGCGTCTACTTGACGCTCACAAACTGCGCCAACTTGGCGGTTTAACTAAAATAAAACGTAAAACTGAAAGTAATGACTAGATGAACAATTATCAAAACACTACCGACGAGGCTCTGAGATCCTAAACTAACCGCGTTTTTAATTATCGCTGAGATTCAGCAAGATTACTGATTAAACAGTTGAAAGCTAGCATTTCTGCAAAGCTAGGCACACAGGCCGACACTCGCCGATCTAAATTCTACCGAGCAACCTCACTAGCGTAACTTCAAAGCAAGACTCTCACACTCTGGTTTTCTTTCCTATTTTAATTCAACTAGCTTCCGCTAAATTTGAATAAACTGCGCGTGCTACTACAATTTACATAGTCTGGCACGGGCATTTCTAGGGGAAAGTGAAGGCTAAACAGGAAAGATAACTTAAAATGAATGTTAGTTAAAATAAATATAAACCCTATAAAGTATTTATGTATGTTTTAAAATATATCGCGTTAGAATATTCTTATTTTTCATTGTATGGACAGACGTAACATTATTATTCCATACATGTTACCATTAATTCCAGGGTAAACTGCGTTAGAATAATTAGTTAATGCGTTAGTTTTAATTCAGAACAATCTTGTTTACAAACTTACAAAGCATTCGTTAAGTTACACTATAACCAGCACTAACAAAAGACAATAATCGAAATGCTATGACTTGGACATATTTTTAACAACGATGTACTATGTACAGTATGAAAAAAAATTCTATATAAAAAGATGAGTATGATTAAATGTTATTATTAATTTTTCTTTATGTTTACATCAGATTGTTGAAAAGTAAAATAATAATAAAATGTTTCAACATTCATTCTAGTACTTATAATGTAAATTTGCATAAGGAAAAGCTATTAATTTTGCATTGTAAAGTAAATTTAGTGCAAATTTCATAAAATGCATTTAACAATATGTGATAACTATATCATTTGATATAAATCATGGAAAATCAAGTAATGATACATCAGCTGCATATATCGATTTCAATATTCAGCTTAACGCCAAATTTCTTCTGTATCCGAGATCGCATGTATTTTTCAAGAATTATTTTTTGTGTTATTTTTTCATATATTTTTAATGTGAATGACTTTCTAAATTATATCCTGTTCTGTTTATTATGTTGAAACTGCTATTACATTAAAAATGTGTTCAAAAAAATAATTCATTGCTAAATGTTTGAAGAACGTTCTACTTCTCCCTTTTACAAAGAGTATCAATTTGAATTGCAGTTAGTTTTAAGTTGTAGGGATTTATATTCATTTTAAATAACCAGTTACATTTAATCTATTTAATCTTAAGTTACTTTCCTATAAGCCTTCATTCCCCTAATTGTCAGTGACAGAATATTTAAATTTGGTAGCGCGCGTAAGAAATGCAAATTCTACCAGTGGAAGAATAAGTTAAATATCGACGTTCCAGTAGAAAAAGAGAGAGTCCGAGAAATTGCCGTGCGTGCTTATACGCAAACTTCTGTTTAGCAGTTACTGCTGGTTTGACGTGGCTTAAGCGCTATTATCTTGCTGCCACTAGATTCATCTACACCAAGGATGTCAAACTCGCGGGCCGCATGCGGCCCACAACAAATATTTTTGCGGCCCGGCCAATATATCGGCAAATAATAATATATAATAATAAAATAACATATCGACGAAGAAAAAAATGAAATGTTTACTGCTAAGTAATTAACGATAATTTATTCAGTGCTGTTAGATTACTCACAGCGAGCTGACGCACACACTACTTAAATTACAAATGCGTGTGAGTAGCTTGCGTTCAGCTACCTACGGCTTTTGGGGAACACGTGCACTCAGAACTTGTACGCATCCCCCGATAGCCGAATGTGGCCGAACTCATGGTCTCAGTTTTCCAATCATAGTTTTGTACGATATATTGGTGCATGCATGTGCATGCATTTTCCTTTATTATTAATTATTACTTAATTCATATTGTTACGGATTTCATAGTTATTTATTTATTTAGTTTTTTTTTTATTTAGAATTGTAATTAGATTTGCTTCATGTTGCCTTAGCAACGCAGACGATTTTTGAAAAGACAGCTGCGTTGGAAGGTTAAAAATAGAACAGCGCGTGCATTTAATACCTAATAAATAAATATCTCGTAATTGCTGTTGCCATCCACAAAAATCCAGATATTTATAGATGTTTCCAGTATATTCGAGAAATTAATTATAAAGCTTATAAAAGCCGAGAACAAACAACTCATCTCAGTAGTAGCTGTAGTTCTAGCGAACTGATTGATTTGTAGCGATTTCGCTGTGAGATAGAATTAGTTTCTCTGTTTTGAATTGATTTTTGCTAAACGTTTGACATTTTGTGATATTGTTAGAGTATTTCTGAAGAAATATTTCAGCATCTTGATTTATCTCTTGTGGAAAGAATAAATTTTTGTTAACTTTTTAACGTTGACCGTGTTTATTCCAGCCCTTTGTATTCAGTATGTCTATATCAAAACCAAGTGGTAGTAAAATTAAACGAAAAATCGCTGACAAACATAGAATATTCCAAGTAAAATGGGAATTAGAATATTTTTGCTGTGAAATAAAAGATAAAATAATCTGCTTGATATGTAATAATACTATTAATGTACCAAAGTTATATAATATTAAACGTCATTACGAACAACACAAATCGAAATATAACAATTACGAAGGATTAATGAGAGAAGAAAAGTTGAAAGAGCTCAAGTTAGGAGTGAAAAAGCAACAGTCCATGTTTAGTAAAGTATTGCAAGAAAGTGAAGCGGCGGTACATGCAAGCTACGTCTTGTCCGAGTTGATAGCTAAACATTCGAAGCCTTTTACTGACGGTGATTTCATCAAGGAATGCCTAATGAAAGCTGGAGAAATTGTTTGTCCTGGAAATGTGAAGGCTTTTCAATCAATTTCATTGTCTCGAAATACAGTTGCGGAAAGAGTTACTGATTTAGCCGCGAATTTAAGTGATCAGATCAAAGCAAAATCATCTAGTTTCGAAAGTTTCTCCATTGCCTGTGACGAGAGCACGGACATTAGTGGCAAAGCTCAATTAGCAGTGTTTCTTCGTTCTTGTGACAAGAATTTTAACATTTTTGAGGAATTACTGGAACTAATACCGATGCCTGGTACTACCACAGGAGAAGATATATTTACTTGTGTTTTTGGACTTCTGCAGAAATACAATCTACCTTTGGCAAAATTAAATTCTGTAGCTACAGATGGCGCTCCATCAATGACCGGGAAAAACAAGGGCTTCGTAGCATTACTAAGAAAAAAACTTAGTGAAATTCACGGTTCAAACATTCATCATATGCATTGTATTATACATCAAGAAGTTCTATGCACGAAAGTAATAAATATGGAGAATGTTTTGTCATATATAAAAAAAGTTATAAATTTTATAAGATCTCGAGGTTTAAATCAGCGTCAATTCACTGCTTTCTTAAGTGAGTTAGATAGTGAATATTCGGGTTTGTCCTACTATACCGAGGTACGTTGGTTATCTTGCTCCAAGATTCTCAAACAATTCTGGGATTTGAAAGAAGAAATATGTCAGTTTTTAAAAACGAAAAATCAAGACGTAAGTTTGTTTTACGATCCAATATGGATACAAGATTTATCTTTCTTGGTTGATATAACCAAACACTTAACCGATTTAAATTTATCGTTACAAGGAAAAGATCATATCATTACGAACATGTTTGACATAATTAAAGCATTCAAATGTCAACTAGTTCTTTGGGAAAAACAACTTAAAAATGAAGATTTGACGCACTTCCCGACGTGCAGCATGAACAAATCAAGTTTAGATGATACTTGTTCGTATCAAAAATACGCAGAAAAAATTGCAAATTTAACAACTGAATTTGAAACGAGGTTTAATGATTTTAGTTCCCTCGAAGACAAATTTTTTTTGTTTTCTTCGATTTTCTCAATAAGTATTGACTCAGTACCCAGCCATATGCAAATGGAGGTGATCGAGATTCAATGCAACTCAAATTTGAAAGCAAAATTCATTGAAGTGGGCGTGCCTGAATTTTACAAATATTTACCAGCCAGGTTTGAAAATACTCGAAAATTCGCATATGAAATTATTTCCATGTTTGGTAGCACTTATCGGTGCGAGCAGTTATTTTCAGTCATGAAAGGTAATAAGTCTCCTATTAGAAACCGTATTAATGATGCTCACCTTGGGTCAGCGTTGAAAGTTATCACTGCAAACAAAATTTCTCCCGAAATAGGAAAGATAATAGCAGAGAAGAGATGTCAAGTATCAGGACGTAAACATTAAATTTTTCTTGTTCTTTTCTATATAAATATATATACATATGTTTATTATTGTATTATTCGAAATAAATCTACGTTTCTATGAATATTGATTTTTTTTTTGCGGCCCGCCTAAAGTTAAACCTTGTTTGTTTGGCCCAAGTGTACCTATGAGTTTGACTACCCTGATCTACACGCTGTAGGCAACAGGATTATATGAGCTCTGTAATGTATTTCTACAATTTGTGAACATCTTGAATTCTTAAGTTTGATTCTACTGTTTCAGTTACCGCCCAAGTTGAGGCGTAGTATGTTAGCGTCAAATTGACGCATTGTAAATAAGTTAAAGAGTTTAATAAAGGGCAGTTTTAACCGTCCCTCAGTGCAATCACTATTTCTCAAGATTCTACACAATCGAAGGACAGTAGAACTTTGCAAAGTAATTGTTGGTTGCATTTTCAAGAGCTACTTGATGAAATTAAACAAATTAGTTCAGATTTTTTTGTATCTATGAATTCATCTGAAAAACCTAAACTTTTTATTTAAATTCTTTCATGTGTATATATTTCAAGACTGAATAAAAATTACAAATTCACTATCCAATGATAGTGAGCAATATAAGTTGTTGATATAGCCAAACTTGACCCATTTTAATACCAGATTAAATAAGTCATTGCTTAGTTTCAGGCATCATATTTCTTTGGCATTAAGAATGTCATAGATTTAATAAATTTAAGGGTCAAGGTAAAATCAGAGACTGGTTTTCATAGTTAATATTTGTTAAAGTTATAAATTTTGTTGGTGCAAAAGTTATGCAACTCCATACAAACATATGCTTAGAGTTTTTGAATTAGTTTTAAAAAATAATAGGAATTTTAAATGTAATGGACAGTACACATGTGAACCATTGTTTGTACACATGTGTCACAGTTTTAAAACATGTGAACCATTGTTGGAAGTACAGAAAAATTTTCCTCAGCAACTATATCTCTGTAAGTGAGTATGCTAAGTATTCTAGTAATACAAACATTGTTATTGAATATCACTAAAAATCATGCTTTTTGAAGTAACCACCACCATGAAATATGAAAATGGTACAAAATTATGGATGGTTACATAGAGGTTTCACTGCTCATACATGCATCACTGCTCATTACATGGAGGTTTCACATACTTAAGTATATCTATTCATGTGAGTATTGCAAGCTTATAAAATAAGATAGTTTGGTTTTTATTTGATGGCTCATCACTCCGCTCCAACCGGAAGTGTAAGGTAATTAATCTGTAATTTATCGTTTTGAAATGTTTCTCTTTAATCTTGTTGCGTGTGGCAACTAAACTTGTGTTGAATAGAACTTCGTTCTTTTGTCAGCCTGGATAGGAGCCACGTCACGGTAGTGAATGCCTAGAAGTTCTGTCTGGAACTTTCCAAGCCTTACGGACTGGAGGAAACGGCGTTTGCCAAAGTCCTCGTCTACTTTTTTCTTGTAACTTAAAAGCAAGATTGCTACAGAAATTGCTACAGAAATTGTGTCAGCCGTGTGGAATGGCTCGCTGTGTTGTAGTAATTTTCGCATTATTAGAATACGTATAATTAAATAAAAGCGAAAAATATAGAGTCCAATTGCTCTTGTGTTTAATTTTGTGTACCAGCCGCGTGAAACTGTGTTAAGTAAGCAACATTTTTTTGGGTCAAAGTGTAGCCGGAGTGCTAGTGAAAATAGTGATTGATTGTTCGAAACGCATTTTAACTACGTATGTTGGTGGTGAAACCTTACTTCAGTTTGTGAGGTAAGTGCATGTTGAACATATATGCTATTTAAGAAGAATTTGCTTTATATCTGATTTTTAAAAACATTGTTATAATGAAAAATAGAAGTGTTTTTAATTCATCTTAATGTTGGTGTAAAGTAATTCGAGAAAATTATGAGTGAACTTATAACCTTTAAGACAAAAAGAACTTCTTTACGTAGAAGGGTCACTAATTACATTAAGAAAATAAAAGCTATTATAACAGCTGATGAAATAAATTTAATAGAACTAGAAGAATGTGTTGGATTATTAAAACAAAAAGAAACGAAATTAAAGAAGCTTGATATTGAAATTGAAGGTTTAATTACAGACACTAAAGAATTAGAAACCGAAATAGATAGTGTTCAGGAGTATGCAGATAAAATTCATTTATGGAAACTATTTTTGAAAAACTATTAAAAAAATAAATCTGATAGTGTAATTTCAGAACAGGTTTATGAAAATATTAAATTACCAAAATTATCATTACCGACATTACATCATTACATCATTACATTTGGAGGTAATATTACAGAATGGATAGCTTTTAAGGATCTGTTCAGTGCATGTGTAAGAAATAATACAAAATTATCCAATGCTCAAAAACTACAATATTTAAAGGCTTCGTTAAAAGGTGAAGCTTATCGCATCATTCAAACTATTCAAATTTCGGATTGTAATTTTGAGATAGCGTGGAAACTTTTAGACGAAAGATATTCAAACAAAAGAGAACAAATATTTGCCTATATTAAACGTTTCCTAAGTTTACCAACTATTCAAAATGAATAAGCTATTGCTATTTTAAATTTAGTTGACAACGTTAATGAAATAATTCCTTCTTTAGAAGTGTTGAATGAAACCATTGATAATTTTGGAGACACTTTAATGACTTATTTAATTTTACAAAAGTTACATCCTTCTACAAAATTGTGGTGGGAACATCAGCTAAAATGTAATGAGATTCCGAAACTTACGTCATTAATTGAATTCCTAAAGAACCATGCGAGAACACTTCAAAACAGCAAATCAACAAATAGTAAGATACCTAAACCTTCGTCTCAGTATGAGAGTAATGTTTTGGTAGCTACGTTGCCTTGTGATTATTGCAAAGAAGATCATAGTTTAGCCAAATGCTCGAAATTTTTAAATTTATCTGTTCAGCAAAGAATAGACTTTGTAAAATCTAATCATTACTGTTTTAACTGTTTATCTAATATGCACTTTCTCAAAAAATGTAAGAGTTTAAATACATGTCAACAGTGCTTTAAGAAGCATCACAGTATTTTGCATATTGTAAGTAATTCAAAGAACAAAACTCAGTTAAACAGTATGTCTCCGCATACACAATTTATCCCTAAAAGTAATGAGTCAACGAATGTTAAGGATGCTCCATCAACAGTTTGTGCCTCTCATTATGATTCGAATTCAAAAAGTAGTCAAACTAGTCAAATTTTGTTGTGTACTGCATTGATAAAAGTTCAAAGTTATGAACAACAGTTTGTGAAGTGTAGATGTTTATGTGACACTGGATCTCAGAGATCATTTATTTCAAAAGACTGTGTGAAGAAATTAGGATTACGAGTGAAAGATAATTCCATTTCTGTGTCTTGTTTAGGAGAATTTAATACTGTGAGTAATGGGGAAGTCTATTTATTATTCACTTCTCATTTCAAAAGTGATATTCGCGTATCAACATCAGCGTTTGTATTGGATAAGGTGACAGGTAATATTCCCTACGTGTCTTTACC
>KK118640.1:277691-410362 GCA_000611955.2 Stegodyphus mimosarum
TTCGTATCCAACAGAGTTTCTGAAATACAAACCATTTTACCATCTGAGAATTGGAGTCATGTTGATGGAAAGGAAAATCCTGCTGATTGTGCTTCTCGAGGGTTATTTCCTGCAGAACTACTTTCTCATTAACTGTGGTGGAATGGACCTCCTTGGTTAATGTGCAATGAAGTTCCTTTGTTTAAACATATCCCTATTGATGAGAAAACACTACCAGAAGCACGTAAAACAATATCATTCGTAGTTTCTGAACCTGTACAGGAACTTACTGTTATATCAAAGACATCTTCATTTTCCAAGTTACAACGCATATTTGCTTGGATATTAAGATTCATATCAAATTCAAGGGTAGCACGTCGGGAGAGAAATACGTCATTTTTATTTAGCAACGAAATTCGATCTGCAACACTGTGTATTATTCGAATAGTACAACGACTGAACTTCAGTAAAGAAATTCAGTGTTTCGAGATGGGAAAGGATTTACTTAAAACAGCAATCTTCTTAGCTTGAGCCCATTTTTAGATGATAACAAAGTGTTACGAGTAGGAGGAAGATTGAAAAACGCGCATCTATCAGAAAATGAAAAACATCCAATCTTATTGTCTTCAAAACACAATGTGACGAAAATCATAATTAGACACTTTCATGACAAATATCTACATGCAGCACCAAAACGTCTTCTATCTTTAATCAGACAGCAGTTTTGGATCATAGCTGCTAGATCTGTTATTCGCAAATTAGTAAAGACTTGTGTTACATGTGGCAAACATAGAGCTCAAACAGCAAGTCAAATAATGGCTGACTACCAACATCTAGAGTAACACAATCGCGACCATTTCATAGAATTGGAATAGACTATTCAGGACCATTCATGATCAAACATCGCGCAGGACGTGGACAAAAATCATTTAAATGCTACGTGTGCTTATTTGTGTGCTTTGTAGTCAAAGCAGTACATCTTGAAGTAGTAGAAGATCTCTCAACAAAGGCATTTTTAAGTGCATTAAAACGATTTATTTCAAAAAGAGGGAAGCCAAGTGAGATTTACAGCGACTGCGGTACGAACTTTAAAGGTGCAGAGAAGGAAATTAGAAAATGTTTTTTGCAGTGCAAGCAAAATCAAGAAATTCACGACTTTTTATCCTTAGAGGAAATAAAATGGACATTTAATCCACCTTCATCCCCTCATTTTGGTGGACTGTAGGAATCAGCTGTAAAGTCAATGAAATTTCATCTCAAGAGAACTGTTGGTGATACTGTGCTGACATATCCTGAATTTCAAACTTTGATAACGCAAGTTGAAGCTTGTCTTAACTCTAGGCCGCTGTGTCCAATATCGTCTGACCCCAATGATTTAATTGCGTTAACACCTGGTCATTTCCTAGTAGGAACGTCTTTAACCACCATACCTGAGCAAGATCTGAGTTCCTTAAATAATTTTGACAGATGGCATGTGAGACAGTTCATCTTTCAACAGTTTTGGAAAAGATGGGGTCGGGAATACCTATCGCAACTTCAGCAAAGAACAAAGTGGCAAAAGAGTCAAAAGGATTTAGAAGTTAACGATTTGGTTCTAATCAAAGAAGACAATCTTCCACCTCTTAAATGGAGGTTAGGGAGAATAACTGCTATTCATCCAGGCTCAGACCATAGAGTCAGAGTTGTTAGCATTAAAACTGGTCATGGTGTCATAAAACGACCAATCGTGAAACTGTGTCTTCTTCCAATACAAACTAAAAACTGTGAACTTCGTAATATCTAATGTTGTACTTTGTATTAGTTTATTTTATGTTTTATTAATAGTATTTTCATTACAGAATTAGACCTTTTAAAAGTCACCAATTGTTGAAATCCCCTGGGATTTCAACGGGGGCCAGGATGTTCATGTGAGTATTGCAAGCTTATAAAATAAGATAGTTTGGGTTTTATTTGATGGCTCATCACTCCGCTCCAACCGGAAGTGTAAGGTAATTAATCTGTAATTTATCGTTTTGAAATGTTTCTCTTTAATCTTGTTGCGTGTGGCAACTAAACTTGTGTTGAATAGAACTTCGTTCTTGTGTCAGCCTGGATAGGAGCCACGTCACGGTAGTGAATGCCTAGAAGTTCTGTCTGGAACTTTCCAAGCCTTACGGACTGGAGGAAACGGCGTTTGCCAAAGTCCTCATCTACTTTCTTCTTGTAACTTAAAAGCAAGATTGCTACAGAAATTGTTACAGAAATTGTGTCAGCCGTGTGGAATGGCTCGCTGTGTTGTAGTAATTTTCGCATTATTAGAATACGTGTAATTAAATAAAAGTGAAAAATATACAGTTCAATTGTTCTTGTGTTTAATTTTGTGTACCAGCCGCGTGAAACTGTGTTAAGTAAGTTACAATATCATATCACTGTTAGATGTCAGTGATGTAAAAGATATTATCTAATTCTGAATGTTTCAAGCATTAAATATCTTCAATTAAAGTCAATAAGTTTTCAGAGTCTGATTTTGTACCTTGTCTTTCAGTATCTAATATTTTTCTTGCAACTGTGTTAAGTATCACTTAATACAATCAAATATCATCTGTTCTTGCTGTAAAAAGTAATTGTAATTAGTAAACAGCTGAAGATCTATAAAACTAAAGATGTCACTCTATGTAAAAAATGCAACTATTAAAATGTCTATGACAGGAACATTTAAAATATTAAATCTCTAGTTTTTGATCCGATTTAACACATTTTGAGAATTTTTTAATGTTGACCATCAAGCTTAAAGCATGCAGCTGAAATTACCATTATAAACCATAATTTAATTAATTTTCCTCTTCCATATTATTTGATTAGGTATCAAACACAGTGTTTTTCAAACTTTTTTCAAAGAGAGATTATGTTCATAAATTATATTTTGTGAATTACCTTGCTATTCCATTCGAAAGCAATTATTTTATCATATATTGCTACTAGTACACTTATATTTTTAAGAGACTATTAAAATTTGTTATATTTTATATTGGTATTAAGTGCATAGAAGAAAATTTATGGTTATTTCTAATAATGAGAAGGATCCGTTCTGATTTTTGCATGGTTCTATGTTTGTAAGTATGATGATGAGAAGTACCACGATAAAAAAAAATCTGATCATTATTATAACTGCATCACAGATTTATTTTATATTACTGATAAATCCAGTAAATATCTAATAAACCTCAATTTATTTTCTGTGAAATGAATTATTTAAATTTGTACTGCTTTTGCTTCAAAAATCAGGTGATAATGAAATCTGTATCTCATATTATGATTTGATGAAAGGATCAATGTGAATCTTATTTTGTAATTTAATTATTTAATTTTTAAAAGAGATTTAAATCATTTGCAAAGTGTGCAAGTACATTTGCTAGTGTAATTATTATGAAGAGATGCTGAATTGAAATGTCACACAACAAATTTAGAATATATTATCATGTACTTTTAAAAGAATGTGATTTTTTTCTTTATTTAGGAGCCATGCTTTCGATTGTAAAAGGAGGACTGTTCCTTCAACTGTGATTAATTAAAAAGAAAGAAAAGAATAATCAAGAAATTAAATATTTTATTTAGTCAAATAAAAATCAACTTATCTTTGTTTCTATATTTTGTGTATTAGAATAACTAATTTTCTTTCCGAGTGTCCTCTTAATGTAATAGAGAATATTTTTGATATATTTACAAAAAGCATTTTGAAAATGTATGCAAAAGGCTTGTGTTCAAGATCTGCAATAGTATTATTCCTTTTTAAAATGCTGTTTTGTAAGTTCTAAATGAAAGTAAGGAAATGAGTTTAAAACATGATGTTGAAGATTCATCAGTTACTTAGTATTTTTATACGCCGATTTTGGGCGTAGGTAAAAATGTATTGGTGAGTAAGGAAATATGCAATTTGATATTAAAACTTCAACATGGTATGATTTTAGCGAATAATCCTGTCAAAGAAAGGTGGATAATTTGAAGACGTCTTGTTTTTCAAACAAAATTAAGTGTTTTGTATCCCATGCAATGTAAAAACTGACTTTTATTCATTTCTTTCCTTTTACGTTTAAGAACTGTAACTGTTTGTTTTATATACAAAATCTGTTGTTAATTTAAAACTGATAGTTCATAGTTAGAAGATTTTGAAATCAAAGGAACTTAAAATATCGAAAAAATCGGTAGAAACTTTGAAGGAGACAGCAAACAAATTATATAGTTACTATGATAAAATGAAAATCCCTTGTAATTCAGCATACAAAAATATATTCATTAAATGTTTCACAAAAAAAGTTTCCCCCCTTGCTATTTGATTTAACTGCAGGAATATTTATCTGTGAATATATAAGGCACTCAAGTATCATATATATCGGGTTCTCAAACAGGGGAGAATGCGGTCTGCTTTTATCTACATGCCAATTATTTAGTTTTAGTTTATGAATACAAACTACTTTTATTCCAGTTTTGGCATATATAAACATTTGCTATACCTTTTTGTTGTTTAATTTATGAAAACGTTAAAATATAATATAAATCGAAGTAAGTGTGTATCTGTTTCCAAGTTGGGTAAAGAGGAGGGGAATGATCTAGCAGTGGTATAAAAAATTGAGAACCATTGATATATATATATATATATATTTCGTCCAGTACCATCTATTCTCAGAATATAATATTTTTCAAAATAAAATGCGCGATTATGGGATATTACACTAAAATGAAATGCTTCCTTATACAATCTTAATGTTGAGTATTACACTGAAATGCTTCATCGAATACCATCGTGAACAAATACAAAGTTAATATTTTGCGTGAACAAATATTATACTACAGAATTTTTTATTGCATAAAAATCTATTTAAAATTTTATTTTGTTGAATGAAGATTTAAACATTTTTTGCAAAGATTTAAAACGTTTCAGTTGGTTTGAAATGATGGCAATGAAAACATTAGTCTGAAGTGTTTAATAAATAAATTGATTGATCTATTTAGAAAACTTTGAGAGCAATTAAATCATCCACAGGAATTTTTCGGTAATTATCCTATTTTTGACATCATTTAAAGGAAGGAAATCTAAGGAGTCATTTTGATTATAGTACTAAAATAGCTCTATTATGTTTGTAAATTAATGGTAGGTTGGACAATTTAAATTTTTAAGAATCATTATGCAATTTTTCATTAAATTTTGTGCAATGTTTTATTAAAAATTGTTTTTTTTACTACTGGCATATCAATAAATTATATTTGAATTCTTCATCTTCATTTTTTATATTCTTAAGTATACCTTTCTTAATTTACTATGCATAGCAGAGAAAAATGTATTGACAGGATCCTTATATATTCGTCATTGTTACAGAACACAAGAGATTCTGTTCAATTTTACAGTCTAATTTGGATTAAGTTGTGAAGTCAAACCTAAATTTATCAGGACTTCTGTAGATTCTAGTTAATTTCGGAAACATGACTATAATCCTGAGTAGGAACAGGGAGCTTACTAAAAGCTATGTTCGTGCGTGTATAGACGATATAACAAAGGTAAAGAGGGTGCACATTACCCTTTATTTGCCTATCGATTTTACATACGTTCCCGTACTTCGGGATACAAAGACCACTTGTGGTCTGAACGTAAAAGAATAGAAAACTACTAACTAAAATTTAAATAAGAGCTAATTTTTAATATCTTACAGAGATGACTAGCACTAAGACTGGCCTTTTAAATTACTACGTTTGTAGTACGCAAAGTACGGAAAACTATAATACCTCTTTAACTTTCAAGAGGGTTAAACATCTGGCCTTAAAGGCGAACAGTAACTGATGGCGAGCTCGCGTAAAGACTCGTAGCAAGAGGGCTTTCTCTCCTTCCTCCTTCTCTCTTGGCAAACAGCCACAACTTAAATACTTAAGCGTTAGCAAGTACAATTTGCATAAACATGTTCACACGTTAATTCTGGCTGGAAGTGAGATAAGAGATGATAGTAAAGTTTTAAAATAAAATAAACGTTAGTGAACTTGAAATCCTTATACATTAAATGTTTGAAATGATTATTTGAACTATGACAAAGCAATAAAAGGCCATTTGTCCAAGGAAAGGAAGACTGTAGAGGATACTTTAAAGCAAAAATGGTTTATATTCATGTTAAACATAAGCACTTACGCCGGCAGCCCATTCTCTGGGATTTGGAATCTAGAGCCAAGCGCTAGTGTTCAGCCTTCTTTCTGGCTGCCTGTAAATGATAAATGTTTTAGTGGAAGGGAAACTTGGAAAATTAAATTTAGGACAAATTCTGCAGCTTTGTATTTGATGAGAAGGAATATATTAAGTTTTAATTTTTAATGAAAGAATGTAATTGATTAATACAAAAAGTTTTAATTATTTGAAATCGGGCAAAATGCCTGTACAGCTATCATCTATAATTTCAGTTAATGGTCAGTAGAAGAAGAAATTAAAAAGCATTTATGCCTAAAAATTTTATTTTATAATTTAAATGAATAACACAATTAAACTTGGAAATAATTATTAATTTTGGATAGCTTGTGATAACTGAATTAAGTTCATTGTTGAGTTATATCTGTAATCTTTTTTTAGATTTGAGGAATATTTATTTTGAATTGCTTATTGAAACACAAAATCATTAAGTGTTTTTTGCTGTAATCATATCCAATTGCAGTCTCTTTAGATTACACTATTAGGCAAAAAGAGGAATTTTAGAACATTACTAATTTATTGCCATGTATAATATACCAGTTTTTTTCCAGCTATTTCACGACGCAAATGTAACTTTCAGATGTCTTTTAAAATTCAGTGAAGGAAAGTAATGCAGATGTAAGAGAAGCATAACTATTTGAGCTTCTTTTTAACATTGGGAATATTTTGAAAAAAAGTGCTGTATATCTTTTAGAATATCTAAGATAATTATGTTTTCTTAAAACAACAGAATAATAACTAAAGTTATGTAACTTCCCTTTTCTGAAAAACAAATTAATGCAGCACGTTTCGTTACAAGCATTGTTACATGTTTGTTACATTGAACAAACAAAGTAGATGTAGACATTTCACATGAAACATATGTTCTATATGTGTAATTATTTATACTAATATTAGAGTCAAAATATTTAATATTTGAGGATATATAATTTATGTAATTTCATACAAGACAAATATGTTCTATATGCATAATTGTTTGGAAGAACTTAAATAAATTGTCTTCAACTTTATATATATAGAGCCTCTCATATAGAAAATACATGTTCTGCATACATGATCACTTACAATACCCTTACAAGCAGAACATCAGTAATGTACAAACACTCCCTTTTTTAATCCACATACAAAAAAATACGTTCTGCTTACACTATTATTTCCTGTAACATTACAGATCAAATATCTGTAACCTTTACAGATATATTCATTGGTAATGCACATATGAAAACTATGTTATACTTACACAATTATTTCCTGTAACATTGCAGATCAAATACCTGTAACCTTTACAGAAATATGGTTTGGTAATCTACGTACAAAAACTATGTTCTGCCTACAATATTTCTTCCTGTAACATTACATGTCATATTCTGTAACCTTTACAGGTATAATCCCTCTAAAGTTACTAAGAATATCCCTGTTATGATTACTAAATAGTCCATGGTATCCCAGTTTCCACGAATTTTCTTAGTAACCTTACAGATTTTTCTTTACAGTGTTGCAAACAGTGTTGCATTTGCAATAAACCGGAAATTTAGAGATTTGATGCATAAAGTTATGACATCTTCTGCAGTCTGTAAGGACAGAAAGTTTGAGTTTTTGGTGAAATACTTGTAATTTATTGATAATAGAGGATACGATGGTATTATTTCTGTAAGTAATGGCTTGGCTAAGCTTATGTTAAATAAAAGCATTTCAAATAATACTGAAACTTGTAAGGTTTATATTATTTTTACTAATATGTATGTTAATTTGTCAGCCTTTTCAGTCATTCCTTGTTTCTCTCGTGGTTCCTCGCCAGGATGTAAATGAGTGAACAAGAGTATATTTCAATTGAAGTAGCGAAAAAGTTAGTCAAAGCGTGTTTTCACTATTGAGTGCACACGTTGTTATTTTTACCAGCTATTTAAATAGTTATAAATGAATCTCAGCTTCGCATTCTTGCCGCTGAAGTTTAATATCACGCCGATGTAGGTTACTTAGTCAATCTGCTAGTTTAAATTAATTTATGTAGTCTTCAACGACTATCTTACCTTTAAATTTAATTTTGTAACCATTATTTTTCAAATTCCTCACCACAACTGGATGGTGAAATTGTAAGCACCTAAGACCATGCCATCTGTAAATAATTGAGTTCAATTAAAGGGTCTTTTACACCCTTCCCTTGTTTATTCATCTTCTAGTCTTAGCGAGAAGTCGCTAAATAGACTTTCAAATAAGTCTAATAGCATTTTGTGATAGCAAATAAGACTAGATGTTACAAACTATTACTAGCTTTGTCAGCTTTGGCTATTGTAAAATTCTGGTTGAGCTAAAGAGCTTTATTTTTAAATTCAATCCTGTGGCGTTACCAGTTAAATTTTGAAACTTAATAAGCTTTAGTTTTATTGAAATTTTCACTGAAAGTCTTAAATTTTACTCACTTTGTTAAACTGTTGTTAAAGTATACATATATATGTATTTTCGGTCCTATGTACATAATATATACATGTCTACATATTCATCTTTAGTTCTCTTTCTTTACATACACCTTTTTTGAAAATTTTCTGCACTCACATGTAAAAGTTAAAGAACCCAAGCACAAAATTGTATGATACCACTAAAGGATAAACATACACGAAGTAGAGAAGTTAAATCGGGCTTCTTTTATAATATATCACAAATTTACCTTTCCACTAATTTAAGATTTACTCCAACTCTTTTTCTCAAGGACACGTTTTACACAATTCAGTGGGAAATACAAACTCCTTTTCATGATTTTTCCATTTTATTCAGTTGTAAAAAAATATTTCTTTGATAGGTTTGTAGAGTCAATAGGCTTTTTGAAGCAGAAGATGTGAAAAATGAGCGATGTTGTCTCCGGGACCCAAACCTCTCGAATACGCGCCGAGCGTGCTGACCATTACACCATGAAGGCATGCTAAAAAGGCAGGAGAAATACCTTATAGGTTGACTTTTAGTTATAGATTATACGAATACGCTTAAAAAGGATCATTAAATTACTTTTTATAATGCCAGATTTTCTTCGTCTTAGACACATATTCAGTGGCATTTTTGCATTTCGCTCGAAGCATGGTTATTCTGATACAGTGAAGCACGCAACAGCTAAGAGTAGGGATGCCTCCGTGTAGGCTTCCCAAGGAAATCTGGAGTGCATCACGTTATATACGCGGAAAACCAACCATGCACCAGGTCGTTTGTCTGGGATCGAACCCAGGCCAAACTGGAAATATTCAATGAATAAGAAACATGCTAAAAACCAGTACCCTTGATATATTTTTTTATAAACTTTTTGATAGAATTCTCCTTGTTTTCTGTTAATATCATAAAGACTTTTAAGAAAAGTGCAAAGGCGAGGGTAGCAAAATGCATTTTGAAGTTCATATTGCAGCACAGTTTCCAAAATACATTACTGTATATTTCATTTGCCTTTAGCGTTTAGGTTCTTTATAATGTATATAAACTCCTGTCTTAAGTCTTAAATAATAACATTCAATGCTATGAATGGCGACCACTTTTTCCGTAAAATTGTTGTCCCCAATCAATAATATGCGAGCATATGCGATATCGGATAGAATAAAAAGCTTTTTAATATTTATCATCTGATAAGTTTGAAAGAATTTTGATGAAATATTTAAAATATTCGCCATCCTTATCCAAGTCTTTGAGTAATTGCTTCATTTGACATATTTAGTATGAAGTGGGATAAAGAAATTTTATGAAACTAATACGGATCTAAGCTGGATAATATTCTTTATATGATTTAGATTTTTCTCGTTTAAACCAGTATTGCAAAGCTTCTATGTAGTGACTAACAGAGTGAAATGTTCCTGACACCTGATTATGGGGGACTTACAAATTTTTAATCCCCATATATTTATTCGTCATATTCTTAAAATTAAAAACACCGTAAAATGGAAGCTAAAATATTTGCTATAAGAGAATATTTTAAAAGCTCTCTTACTGGAATTAACGACCAGTCTTTGCCTAAAACCGTCAAAAGCTTCTCTTGCTGGAATAAGCGTTCAGCCTTTGTCTAAAAGAATCACTTAGATAAACCTTTAGTTTTGTGAGGGATGATGATGATAAATGAATATCAATGCAGAATTTTAGCAATACTTCCCGTAAAACATTTCCGATGCATAGGGAACAAATACAAGAAATAAATTTTTAGTTCATGGTTTTGACCTTAAAAATCAAGCAATCTCTTTTGGTAAAATATTTTGCAAGATCATTTAAATCGTATTGATTGAATTGCTATAGCTTATCTAACCTTTCTGATGAATTATATGGATCATCATGACCTTTATCGTGTTCACTGATCTAAATTTGATGGTTAAGGTACAAGTAGGTTACATCGGTGAGCGAAAGGTTTGATGGTGTATAAGGATAAGATATCTCTTTTCTGTTCTTTTGTTGCATTGACGAAAAAAGATAGTCTTCTGGCTTGATGGCTTTCATCACGTCATCGGTACCGTAAACATATGAATTTTATCTAAATTTGTAGCTAAAGTGAATCTTAGATGACGTCTGTTTTGTAGAAAAATTGTATACATTTCGAGATGCATTCGTGATGAATAGAAGCTTTCTCTACGAAACTTCCTTTCTCTTCCAGTAACAGAAGAATACTTCTTATCATCAACAACTCTTAATGCGTGTGTGCGATAAACTTCATGTAGCTCATTTTTTATTTCGATCTCCAATTTATGTTCTAAAACGAAATTGCAGACTTTGCCAAATATTTCCTGATGCTTTTTTCTGATGCTAGTTAACGTTCAGATGTCTTTTCAACATGGACTTCTTAGTTTCATTCATAGAGGTGATGAGATGATTTATTTGTATAGAAATGTGGATGATGGCATGGTAGCGAGTGTCATCAAATATATACATTTTATTCACAATATATTTTAGAGATGACATGATTTTTGATGTTTTTAAAATTCTTTTGGTACTATATACTTGTGGCAGCCACAGAAAAATCGCAGTTAACTAGATACAGAAAAATCTGTGTTGCTGTTAAACAATGTCGCGCTGTCAATGATGGTACAACCTGCATAAATCAGCTTACTGCTCTTCGTTAGTGCATTCCAGGCTGTTTGTGGTTTTATGTGTTGTTTATGAGTTTTATGTAGTAAAATGAGTAAAGTTTACGCTATGCGAAAAGACGATGAGTTAGAGGAACTAACTGATGAAATATAGTTATATGGTTATTATTGCCTATGTGTAATGTGAAATTGTGCTTCAATAAAAACAATTACTATTTCATTGCATTTCATAGCATGTAAACAGGGCACTGAAAAATTGTTATCATGTACTCAGATTTTGATCTAGACTTAAAAATTCCTCTTGAAATCATCCATAAAATTCTGAGCTGTAAATTATTGATAGAACTTTAGACGCATAAAGTTGATTTACAGGAACGCTTTCTTGTGTTCGCCGTTCTTATTCTACAAATGATAGCAGTGAGAGACGAGTTATCACTGAATGCATGTTACTGTCAAATAATAACGAATGATAATAATTTAGTAAACTCAATAAAGCAAGAAACATGTTTTATTAAATACTTTCCTCTGATAAGAGTTTTTAACGGAATATACTTTTAGGGCTAAATAAAAACTCATGCAACGCAGGGTTAAAGGTTTTGAGGATATCCTGCACAGTGCCTCTCAGCTGAAGTTTCACAGGTTGGAAATTTTGACGGAATTGCAAGAGTTCAAATGTTATTTCAGTATCGAATACTGAAATTAGGCCAAGTAAGAGTCGTTCGTATAATGGCTTCTAGGCGTTTTGCGATTAATATTGTATTTGAAATGTAAATATTTCAACAAATATTTTTTATCTTTTATTAAAATTCTTAATATCATGGTTTTCCACAAATTTTCCCCACTCCTGCAGTATGTCTATAAATGTTATGCAAAGAATGTTAATTCTCAATATATTTAAAACTTTTTCCTTAGTATTATACTAAACTTAGGAATATTAATAATTCTTCGGTCAACAGCCAGAAAGCCTCTCTCTCTCTATATATATAAAACTTTACAAATTTTGCTGCATACATCAGATATGCAAATGTTTTTTTCTGTGTCGTGTCATGCTTTTCAGATTAATTATGTTCTCTGTGTAGATATATGAGCTATTTTTTATACCTCTGTGGTATACTGATTTTTGTTCAAAATGTAATGGAGAGTGTGCTGATGTTTTTATGTTAAATTTGTATTTTATTTATGCATACTTGTACCATATAGTATTGATTTGATAGTTTCACCTAACTGAATTCATATATTTCTAGTTATTTAAATAGCAATAGTAGTAAAATTAAAAATAAATGATTGGTGTAGTTTCCAAATACTTCGACAATTTCAATCGACAGGAAAGAGGAATTTACTTAATTTTTTTCAGCAAAAGATATAAGGGTATATCATCAAACAACTATGCGTAAAAGAGCAAAATGGACGTTATATTACTGACCAGAAGTCTCCAATTATAAAAAGAAAAGAATTTTCAGATTTTAGCACAGAACACTGTTATACATGTTGAGCGTTTCGCTTGTTTATATGCCTAATAAAATATTAAACAAACGTTATGAATCTCCAAATCTTCCTTGAGGCTGAAACATTATTAAGTTTTTATTTCGTTGAGCAGAATGTTATTTTTATGTTCATTTCAAAATTGCGATGAAATGTTGTCTATCTTAAAAAGTTTTGCTGAAAGCTATTTTTTTGTAAGTAAAGGAATCTTAAGAGTAAAATAATGATATTGTTTCAGGAGCACAAGAACTTTATTATTGCATAATATATTAGTATACGCATTCTTTGTTAATGATAATCTTCTTTTTGAAGTTATGATTTTCTCTCCAATTACTTGGATGCGAGAAAATCAATTATTACTGTTGTCACCATATCATTATGCATAAAGCTACATTTCCTTTTCTGCTTCTTTGCTTTCATTCCTCAGAGCAGAGCTGGTTAACGTTTACGTGTTAACTTAATACCACTTTAATACTGAAAAATATAATTTGGGGGTATACAAGTAGATTCTGTTTTCCAGGTTCTCTAGTATTTGATAATGGTGATTTCCTTTACATTGTTTTGATTAGGAAATTCTTTTCATTCTATAAGGTATGTTATGTTAATTAAACCCCTTTTATTATTTGGATACTATAACTTCTACATTTCGTTAGCTGTCATAAGAAACCAAATGAGTTACGACTATTTAAAACTACGGTTTTGAATGCTTTAGATATAGAGGTTTTGGCAGCGACGCTCCCAGCTTTATTTTCTCTAGCCCAGCTCTACTAGTTACCATCCTGCCATTAGCCTTTTGCTAGCCGAAGTCAAATAGCACCATTAAAATAGCTTAATTAGATCAAATTATGTAATCTCAGGCTACGAATTCATTTTAGATTATAAATTCAATTCTAGCCCGTGTAATGGTTAGCGACGCTGACTGCCGTACCGATGAGCTCGGGATCGAATCCCAGAGAAAGAAGCGCATTGTGTTTATGTGGCAAGAGGACACTCAAAATACACGGCGTGCCGAATATCCTCTCGAGAAATCAGTGGTACAGGAAGCGGGGTCAACCACCCGAGGTATATTCCCTCGAAATTACGGGGGAATCGCAGCAATTAGTAAGGCCAGTCTACACCTGCACGATAAATAGTGAAATTTTGTGTCCCCTCTCCTATATATACCTGTTAGTTAATACATTGAGACTATACCTGTTTAATTATGTTAACTACTAAGTGTCTTCCGTCATTTATTATAATACTTGAAAGTGGCGGTATTTGTTTATAAGTAGTGCCTCTGCCAGATTCAAGCTTTAATTTAAAAAAAAAAAGTTCTGAAAGTTTTCAGATTTTAAATTTTGTCCAAAGGGGCGTTTTCTTAGTGTGTTACCTTTATTTATTAACTATCATGTTCTTCGCACTCAAACCATGAAATTCAGTTCAAGAGAAATATCGCAAATAGTTTTAAACTGAGCATATCTTCAGAATTTCCGATACACAGTCTCACGCGCTGGAGATAAAAATGTATTTTCTATACAACGTTGCCATTGCTCGCTTTGAAATGTTCGAATTTGTTAATCTAAAATTCGTTAAAGTTTTACAAAATATGAAATCGATAATAAAACAAATTCCAGATTTCAAATTTGGGCTTCCAGATGTCCATATTCGCAGTAGAATTATGTCATTCAAAATTCGATGGCTCTAGGTACCGTCGTTTTATCAAAATGCGTTAAATATACATACATTTATGCAGATTATTCATTATTTAATTTCTTTAAATATAATACAGGGCGATAATATTTGGCAACAATTTGAAAAGTGAAACGGGCATTCAGAGTGAACAGACGCAAAATCGGAAAACGAAAACAATAGTCCTTCAGAGACAAAGCCCTTTTGGACTAAAGTGATTTATTTAACTGCATAGGACTTTGCCGTACTTCTATAGATGGAGCGATAACTCGATTGGCAGTCTAGTGGGGTCTGAAGGACCTTTAATAGATAGTAGTACAGAAGCAGGGCCTTATAATTATGCCTATTTTCTTTGAATTAATATATGATTGTATAGGAGGAACTGTCCTTTTTTGAAATAGTAAATATCATATGAATAGTATTTTTTTCACAGTCATTAATTATTTGGTGTTTTTAATGTTAAAAGTTCTTTCTACAGCGATTACAGAATTGCCATCTCGAAGGTTTCAGCCTAGGTTCCTCTCATTCTAAGAGTGTGCAAATAAGCCAACCATGATAACTTGAAAATTTTCTAAAGTACATCTTATAGAAAATTATCTGTTTTCAATACTCAAACTGAAGCATTCAGTGCACTTTGCAACTACTATTTTTTCTTTCGCCTTTAAGCACGCATATTAACTCAAGAGTTACTAAAGATGTAATTTTGATTGTTATATTTAAAAACGGCTGTAAGGTAGGTGCGTGAAAGATCAGTATTTTACTAAAGCAAATTTAAGCTACAGAGAAGATGAGTGGTCCGTTAATCTTCAAAATAACAGCTGCGGAAATTGCGTCTAATGTCTCAAAATTTCGTGTAATATCTAACGTGTCAAAGTTTTACCTAATGTTTCTTCGAAGTGTCCCAGTTGTAAATTTCATACTTTTTGCCAGTATTTCATTTTATTTAGTAATAAGGTAGAAAAGTAATATGATGAGTTTCGCTATTTCATTCACTTTGAGTTTTACTGAGAGCCAAATTGAAGACGAAATATAAGTTTGTTATTATGGTGAGCGAAGAATGGCCATCAAACGATATTCGAGCATGCAGACAAAGAATGACGATAAATTTCCTCACCTGTTATTTTGAAAAATAAAAGACCACTCATCATGTTCTTCTCGGCGTCTCAAATTTACGTTAGTAAAATAGTAACCTTTAACCCGTTTTGCATTATTTATCTTATTACAGAATTTATGAGACCTTAAAACATGCAAATAATTATCGGCTCTCTCGTTGTTTGCTCTCCTGGTGTGAGTGGTTAGCATGTCCAACTAATAAATAGAACACCCGCTGTTCGAGTCCCAGCGCGGGCACAACGGGGCTTATACGTTTCCAGCTTTGAAAACCTATTGAATCCCTATAAACTAATCTATTTAACCACTGAGTACTGTGAGCCTGCCAATTCATATTCAATGTAAATTGCGTATTTTCATTATTTCATCTATAATAAACAAATTTTGAACAGACTTTCTTTGTTATTTTAAAGATCGAATGTTAATATTATTTTTAGTTTTACGCATTCGATTTTAGCCGAATCAACATTCTTCAAATCCGCATTCTTAAAATTCGCCCTTTGCCCCCAAATCAAATGTTTCATATTGAGAGAGATATGCAAAAGAAACTGATTTTGTTGATGTGCTTATCTAAGTAAGAGAAAAAGTATTTAAACTTCAAATAGTAAATTATGTTTTCCTGCATTTTCTTATTGTAAATAAACGCAAACTAACATTACCGTGCCACATGATTTAAAAATCTCAGTAAAATTACACATACATCCTGATTAGAGTAATAAGTGAAGCCTGTTTTAATGTACGATACTTCCGTCTTGATAGCTTCATAAAATATCATAAAGCTTTTAGATCTCGACAAGCCAGGGATGGATGAGTCGGATTCAAACCTGATCAACGAACGACCTTTGCGGGGTGAATAAGCATTCTGATCTGCGAGTTGCGCTAGGACGCGCATCGTTTCCATAGTAACGTCTACACTTCATTCACAACAAAATATTCATATGCACGATAGACAATCCTGAAAAATCATAGCGTATTGTGTACACCGCAATGTTTGATGTTAAAGATGTGGATCACGATATGTGTTGTGAAAGTTTCCTGTTTGGCAGTTTTCGAGAGATATAGTGAGCGACCAGGAGTGCTTTGAGGTAAATTCCGCTTGTCTTTATTATTGTAACTAATTATACTTTTTAAAAATTAAATAATGATATCATGAGATAAAAATAATTTTTATTATTTATTTTTTTTTCACGTTTACGCGCATAACGTATTTTAATGTTTCTTTATTTCACGTAATACTGCAAATGTGTAAACTGATCAAATTCAA
The DNA here is from genome assembly GCA_000611955.2 of Stegodyphus mimosarum. NCBI lineage: Eukaryota > Metazoa > Arthropoda > Arachnida > Araneae > Eresidae > Stegodyphus > Stegodyphus mimosarum. The sequence goes on from KK118640.1 coordinate 294,439, forward strand.
AGAAAAGAAGTAAAAAGTTTACTTAAGGCTCTGCTAAGCATGTGCAAGGATTCAATGTAAACACGTAAATATGTCTCTATCTTCAACTGTTTCGCAACAAAGCAATGAAATTTCTTTTCCTTAGACAGATTTGAACCTCATTTAAAGTATCTAAAAAATACGAAATGTAATATTTTGCAATGCTAGACATTTTTAACTTGAATTTTCATGAAACGAAAAAGAATAATGCATAAAAAATCCGTCACAAATGCAGACTTGCATTTTAATGCTTTGATTATGTAACAAAAATAAAAGGGCTTAGCTCTCTACCCGAAATTATCTGAGAAAGATGTTTTTTCCGGAAACTTTCATTTCTTCATGGTACCAGTTAATTAGTATGTATTATCTCTATATCTGATTAGAAATAAATTGTTATTCTCAAAGGTAATTATGAGCTTAGTTTAATAGTGTCTTACAAACCCTGATCCTCACATTTGGAATTTTTTTTTATGCTAATGTTCAGTTTAAAATGATGAATATTTTGTTATTACGAAAATTACAGATACAGAACATTGTTTCTTTTTGCTTTATATAATAAGCTTTCTCCATTCTGACGTGCAAAAGGAAATATTACGTAATATTTTGTTTCTGATATCAAATTATATTTCAGCACAAATGATTTACAAAAAGCAATTTTATTATCAGTGCAATTACATTTCTAAATTAAATTTCTCATATTTTATGTGTATAAATAACAAAAAATAAAGGATATTTTTGAGAAAAACAAGCGACATGGTGGTTTTATTCAAATTACTGATTACATTTCCAGAATTCTCTGTGTGAAAATATATAGCATAAATGAATTTAAGTCATGTCAATTTCATTCCTACTTTTTTGTAATTCAACAATTTATCAGTTTTCGCGCATAATTGTTACTTTAGTTTGACTAATTATCATTGTTACTTTGTTGGTAATTTAAGACTATCATGACAAGATAATATCTGCAATGCATGGAAAAATATTCATAAAGAAGTATGGATAATTTTGTTTTCTAGTATCTGAAGTTTTGTTTCGATTTGCTGAATCTACACTGGTATTTTAAGCAATAGAATTGCTCCATTAACATAGCGATTCTTCTGCACATGCAAAAAAGCGTATAATAATAATAACAATAAGCACAGATAATTACACAATTGATGGCGTATTTGGTGATAAGAAGGTATTTGAGGATTTATAAAGTGAAAAATGCCAGTTACAATAACCTATTAATATATAGTTATGTATGATACTGGCAAAGCATGAACTTCTACATTTTATAGAATGTCGAAAACTAGCCGGCAATGTATGAAACAATTAAACATTTTACACATTGTCCAGGTATTATATAGTATACCAAATGACAAACCGAGCATCTCTATATCATATACAATGCCTAGGAAAAGCATATAATAATTCGCGCATTATATTAGCAGTTGTAATGAGTGTGATAGAGGATAGTTTCTACCAACTTGGATCTTCTGAAAGAATTTTGAAACGATTACATACGAGATCACAACAATTCATTTTATATTCTAAGAACTTGCTTAGAACTGAAGATATTCCTGGCCACGAAATTCCTTTCTGCTCAGTTAGACTTGTTCAGCCCAACGGAAGTGGCCAAAGATTTGTCAAGTGCATCTGTAAAACAAAATGTCTAAATATGAAATGCCTTTGTGTGAAAAAAGTAATGAAGTGAATTCAAAATGTCATTCAAGTCTACCATGTTGCAACAAATAGGCTAATTTTAATTTCTAATTTGTTATAGAAAAATTTTGTTTTCTTTAATAAGAAAGGCACAAACTTGGTTTCTTACAACTTTTATTTTCCTTTACGTACTTTGAATAAAAACTCTTAACGGCTTTCTTTCATTATTTTTTGAAAATAACGTTTGCCTTTTTGAGGAATAAACGTCTTTTAAATAATAGCATTATCATGCCCTTTTTTGCGTACTTTATTTTTTTTCATACTTATTTTTTTCATACTTTATTTTTTCATATTTACTAAAGAATATTTGGCATTATATAGAATGCCTAGGTATTGTATACACTGCATACTTAAATTATATGACAATTCTCATATTTCATACTTAGCATAAAAAAGCCAGATATTCTATAAAATACCTAGGGTTTCTACAAATTACGTTTCATACTTTGCTAGAAACATATGTATGAAATTCTAATTTTAATCTGAAAATAGCTCCTAATGTCTTCCTTCTAATATAGTTTTTTTTTCTTTGTCATCATAAATGTAGTAAAATGTTTGTAACAAACGCTTTCCGTACTGCGACATTAAAAAATGATTCTTGCATTGTAATTCTATTATTATAATAATTTGAGGATGGCTATCTAGCTAATTAAGTGTGTCACGACTGAGTGTTCGGTGCATATTCTTGGCAAACATCTTTGTGAAACTCCTTAAGTCCTTAAGTGCTGATCTGGAACAGGGAGCTGAATGCAACTATGTTCTGGTGGTAGATACTGTGATTAAGTGGTCGAATAACTGCCCTTGAAAGGGATTTAAAATCCTCTTTTATTAAATCAATATTATTTACAAACCACTTCCCAACTCGGGAGGGATACAGAAAGTAAAGACCACACTTGGGTCTAAAATGAACAATTAAATAATATTTAAACTAAAGCTAAATAGAACTTAAATAATTGTTGCTCGCAGAGCTATGCGCGAGGTTGGCCTCTAACTAAATGGTGATTAGCAAGATTTACTAATACTAACGCACTTGGATTTATTGCAATAAGCAATCACGTAAAAGCACTATGGCTTAGAATTTAACTGCTAGCTGGTCAGGCGAACGTCGAATAGAATGACCGTGATCTGAGACTAAAAGCTCTCTCACACTGAGAGGTTTCTTCCTTTTGCGTAAGTAGAACTTGGCTCCACTTCAAATTAGCATAAGCTGAAAACGCGCGCTTCTTCTAACGGGAAGTTGAAACTGAGAAGAGATAGAAAGATTTAAATTAAAATAAAACTTTATTAGTTTAACTAAAACCTTACAAGTGCCTCTAATAACTACGCACGCTTGAACGTTGCTTTTACTGTGATCGCTGAATGTGGAATAACTCAAGCTGAATGTGGAAACAACAGATATACAAAATGTAAAATACATTTATATCTTTATTTTATATCTTTATTTTCTAACCCCAGGTTAGCTAACTCAAAATAACACGAAAGTTAGATCAGAATCTTCTCGACTAACAAATCCGGCTAGAACATCGCAACAGATTAACGGGCTTCAACGCCAATGCTCTTACTCGAAGTTAAACTTTCAACTGAGTCAGACAACATACTTTACTAAAGTTAATGCTTTTTAAAAGCCTAGCCGAGTGTCTGGTGTTCACTTTCAGTTAAACAGCGGCTTTCCCTAGGCAAGGCAGACAGCAACATCTAAGGTAAAGACTACACATTATGCAGGTTTATGATTTTTCTTCTCAATTTAAATTGTATCTATTGCCATAAAATCCACGTAAAACTCTGGGCCGAGTAAGATCGCGAAGAAAAGAAGTATTAAAAAAAGGCCTAAAAAATGGTAACTTTTAATTAAATTTAAATTAAATATCAGACTCCCCCCCTTTGAGAGAAAAGGCTTTGGAAGTCCTCAAGCGAACTTTATGAAAACCTAATTCTAACTCCAAGAGTCCAACTCTCTTTATAGCCCCGTTATATGTCCGAAGCTTATATCTTGCCCGCTTTCTACATCTTTCCATTTGGACCTAAAAGAGGGAAAAAAACTTACAATAAGCATCTCTTCATATCACTAAAGCACACTTATCTCCTTACAAGATAGCTTCGTGCAATTTTCACTGATCTTCTCTACGGCCATTGTGTATATGTGGAAAACCCCGAAATGCTTATATTGTGTTACCGCAAAACTTTAAATCCACGCTACATAACTTTTAATACTGAGAGACTAAATTCGAGTACGCCCTAACACTGCAAGCTATCCAAATGTATGGAAAAAAAGGCAGAACCTTAATTTTAAGTATTGGCTGTAGAGACTAATTACATACTTTAAATTTTCGAAACAGAATTCAAAAATACGTATTTACAATAATCACTAATGTTTGATTATAGCACTCAACAGATCTGATAAAAACATTCAACTTTCGTATATCTTTCCAGAATTACAGACGGTCTACAGTGTTAGATAGGTAGTTTGAATTAGATAAGATAATTTAAATGAACAAGATTCTTAGGCTGCCCTATATTCAACTAAAGTATTTAATTTTTGCTTTTATGTAGTTGAACATTATTCGTTAAAAAGGTGAAGTAGTTTAAAATAAAAGTAACAGAAAATTGCTATCGAATTTATATAAATTCATAAAAATTTGCGACAGAGAAGGTATGCATCCCAAAATTGCATATTTCAATAAACTTCAGCTTTTAAAATATGTAAAACTCAGAGAAATACTTTGCTTGTTACGCCTCATTTTCATTTTTTTAAAATTCTTTGTTGTTACTTCACTCAAAGGTTGTAAAATAAAATATGTTTATGTTTCATTGAAAAATTTACCTTTTTTTTGCAACGTTAAAAATTCAAGCACAAATAGTAGGTCTGAGTCTTCTGAAGCCATAAATAAAATTATAATTTTAGGAAGTAATTTTAAAATACACAGACTGTTAGATAGAAAAGATAAATAATTTTATTTTCAAATACAATGTGTTCAATATTTTCACTAGTAATAATGAAGACAGCAAATATACATATAAATAAATTAATATACACTCTTAGAAAAAGAAAACGACGCACCACGACGTACCGAGAAGATATAAAGCAAATTAGACACAAATTGATATGCATACAGCTTTCGACGAAAAATGCAAAATTTTACATTTTAGTTGCCAATGAATGAACGGTTGACGCTACAGCGCATCTAATGTGCGCAACCGGCAGGATATTTAAGAGGAGAAATTACGATTCCAAGTCATAAATTCTTCACGAATTTTATTTCGTGTACTCTAGTAGACAGTAACTATGTTACTGTCTACTAGAGTACACGTAGTCTAACTAGTAGACAGTAACTAAGTTCTTGAAGAAAGCTCAGTATAACAAAACTGCTGTATTTGTTAGTTTTCTTCTAGACAGTCAAAATTGGAGATTTAATAAAACAATAACGAATAGTTATTTCTGATTCAAAAGTTTACTAAATGTTATTTTAAGTTATTTGAGTGCCTTTGATGTGAGCAAGACAGAGTACGCGAAAACAAAGTTCTGCTATTTACGTAGTTATAACCTTGAGGACCAGCTTGTTTTATTCCACTTTTAATTTTAAGATTGTCATGCTACGTAGCTCAAGCAAGAGAAACATTTAAAACTGGCTTTCAGTAAAAAAATATTTTTAGTATTCAGTCATACATGGCCCTTTATCTGTGGGCTAGCTTTAAGATGCGCGTAAGAAATGCAAATTCTACAAGTGGGAGAATGAGTTAAATATCGACGTTCCAGTAGAGAGAGAGAGAGAGAGAGAGTCTGGGAAATTTCCGTGCGTGCTTATGCGCAAACTTCCGCTTAACAGTTACTGCTGGTTAGACGTGGCTTAATCGCTATTATCTTTCTGCCACTATTCACATCTACGCGCTGTAGGGTACAGGATTGTATGAGCCCTGTAATGTAATTCGACTACTAGTGAATATCTCGAATTTTAAGTTTGATTCTACTGTTTCAGTTACCGCCCAAGTTGAGGCTTAGTATGTTAGCGTCAAGTTGACGCATTGTACATAATTTAAAGAATTTAAGAAAGGGCAGTTTTAACAATTCTCCGGTGCTATCACTATTTCTCAAGATTCTACACAACAGATAGACAGTAGAACTTTGCAACCATACCTAACCAAACGTGCGCCGCAATCATGTAGATTACAGCGTTGGGCTTTAGCCTTATAAAAATATAATAGCGACATGAAACATTTACCAGGAGTCAGAATGGATAATGCAGATGATTTGTCCAGGCTGAGTGGAGAATGAACATTTAAAAAAAAATTATGGACCGAAAACATTTACGGACAATTCATAAGGACTTTAATTTTAGTCTTTAGATTAATTGTTAATTTTATTATTTTCTTTAAAGCTTATTGCAAGATATTTCTTTACTAATATTTGTAAAGTTATCGTAATTAGTTACTTACAGAAATTAGATAATTTGAGTGTAACATTCTTAATCATTTTGAAGTTTTTCTTTAAAACGTTTACATATAAGAGTTAACTATTTTGTTATGCAAATGATGTAATATTTTTATATTTTCTTTTAGTTGATTAGTAGTTATAATTTTGAATTGTGAGCACCAGGCTTTGTTATCAGAATGTGTTTGGACATCCTGGCCAACCACAATCTTAGGGGGAAGGTGTAGTGCCTGGTCTTCCAAAATTGTAAACCCGAAAACAGGTAGCACCTTCTAGGCAGAAAAAAGGGTAATTTGGAGACTGGCTTTCGGTGGGAGAGGCCGAATGTTCAATATACTCAGTGTGGTAATTTTATAAATTTAACAATTCTATTAACTGATATATTTCTTTTTGTACAAAGTGAATATAGTTTACGTTGAGTGTGTGAATAAATTAATAAGGTGAATCTGAGTCCATTAATTGCGTATAAGACAGCACACCGGTCACGGCTGGACTTTACAAGATGTTGGCCTAACTACAAGATGTTGGCCTAACTTTACAAGATGTTACTCTAAGATGTTGGCCATCTTAAGCCAAAGATCTTAAACCTACAGTTAGCTCTATGGAATTCAGCTACTAACTGCCACTAACCTCTTTTCCGGAGTTATCGAGATGGAAGGGATAATTGCATGCAGATCAAGACTTAAGTAACATTTAACCTTAAAATTTTAATGAGTCTCTTCTTGAATATTAGAAACAAAAGTACAAGGATAACAGTCGACTTGACAAATTAAAATGTACAGTTCAAAAGATAATCCCTCGTGAAACCCCAATTTCATTACTGCTATTTCATTACTGCTTTAGCTCACCGATTGGGATAGGAGCTTGTTCCCGTCATCATGTACTCTAACATAGGTAATCAATGGCTACTTCTTCTAGTGGTTCCATCCATATGGTCTGCTCAAGAATATGAATATGAGAGAACCAAAGAATATAAATATGAATAAGAGAAGGGCATAATGTAAAACAACCTCGCTCGTCTCAGGCGACTTTCGAATCTGAAGCAGTATGCGGTGAAACAAACGCGCAGGGTGCTGACGAAATTCATTCTAATTGAAATGCTAGTGAAGTATGAAACATAAGTCTGCTATTTCAGAATTAGTTTTTGCTGTTGTTTATAATCGAAATTATTATTCTTCAGTGTGCTTTCCGTACGATTTTTTTTATTTTACAGAAAAATTTTAAGTTTTAGAATTAATCATATTCATACTTAAATATTTGATAAATGGTTAACATTTATTATATTAACATTTCTAATGTAAAAATAGAAAAATTAAGCTTTCATTTTAAATGTCTGTGATAATGCATTTACATAAATAAATTCATAGATGAAACATTTAATATTATTCAAAAAATGAAGGAAAAAAAAAAAAACATCGTGAGAGTAAGGAGAAGGGAAGCGCTTAGTGGTTGCCTCACAAATACTTACCGCGTTCTTGACTGCTTCGTTTTAGGCGAATGAGGTAGTCTGAATGAGTAGTTCTGTGTCTGTGTCGGAACGTCCGGAAAGCACTCAAACTATAACGTTAGCAGAATTGCAGCAAGTACAGAATTACAGAATTACAGCGTGTTCCGCCCGCTGAAGGCCACGTTTGCTACTTGATACTCTTGAGAGTTGGCTGTCTGCGGCATTGCGTTATTCTCGCCATAAAGCTGGTCACGTCGACATTAGAATTTTGAGGTAACTTGCGCGTTCTGTGTCTGTGTAGCAATTTACTTAGTTTAATTTAAATTCTCTTACATTTTGAGTTAAGCCGTAAATGCTGCTTGATTCTGTAAGCATGAGCAATGCTTTCTGTTAAAATTTTATCTGAGTTACATATAAGGACCCTTTACACCCTTTCCATGTTTCTGTCGTAATTCAAAGGATATATAGTGATAAGTCGCTTACGTCTAAAGTAGATTTCTGGTAGTGGATGTTACCAAAGAAGACGATACTTTATAAGATATTCAAAGGTTATTTACAATAGACTTGCAGCTAGATTTCTGACAAAAAATATGTATAAATTATAATTTTTTTCCCTTTCCGTTGTTATTATTAATGTTTATATATACTGAGTAAATAAAATCTAACATTTAGTTAAAAAATTAATTTTGTTAAAAGAACACATTTTAATTTTAGTAAAAAAGAGTATCAGACCATCAGGTAGTTTCAGATCACGCATTCGGCCCGCATGCAGTTTGAGTTTGAAACCGCGAGATTATATTATTGTGTTTGTGATAGAAGGTCTCAATTACGCACGCATTGATCGTAACAAGATGAATATAAACATAAAAGAAAAGTTTAATTTTAATGAAATTTGTTTTCAGAAATGTATTCCGCATTTAAAGATCGAGAACAAGAATCCACGGTAATCCTGCTCCGTTTTCATTTCAATATTATTGATTCGATGGCTTCTTATCCATCTAATGCTATCTGGTTGATTGAGGTCTGTGTGGAGATCGGAATCCGGCATGGATTTTCCAAACATATTATATGCTTCATTCTTTGTTAAAACATGAACTCTGCCTGAGGTCATTGCACTTGGCATATTTTTCCCTCATGGCTGGAGTCACAGACCGCAGTCAATCAATAAGCCATGTAATTTCTCTGAGATTTTTAGAGGATGTATCTATTATTCACTGCGAGTTACTGTACTTGGTGGAACTTTGTTACATGTGCTAATATTTTACTTTTGAAGGGCGGTAAAAGGTAATATTTAGGATAATTTATTTCGCTATTGCATCCTGCCATTCACTGGCCTTTGAAATTATGTGAAAACTTGAGTGTGGAATGACATTTTAAGATGATAATGGAAATCTACAAATTTATCAATACACCGAAGTGATAACGACAAGTATGATATCATATGCCGTAACACTGCGTTAAATTTTTCTAAATATGTCAATTGTTTTAGTTTCGCTGGCAACTGATACGTTTTACAGATTATTAAACTGACTGTTAATTACTTTCGTGTGTCATCGTATGTTTGGTTATTCACTGTGACATCATATATTATTCTTAGAAAGTTAAATGAAAGATGATGTGGCAGAGTAATTGGAAGAATGTGAATACAAGGATTTTATTGTAATCAAATGTAACATAAAAATTAAAATGCTTTAAAACGTGCTTCAATAAAAGTGAAATATACTGCCTAAAGATGTTATAAATTGCTTATTTCATTGCCATACTGAGTAATGTAAAAAATATCTCCTTTCCGCATTTTAAATCATTACCCTCATTATTCCATTTAAAAAAGATACGCTTTTTAGGATTTAGAGCATAGAAAGAAGTATTTTTTTAATTCATAGCTATAAAGTTGGGTAAAAGGCGTTAATAACGGTTTATTTAAGACGTGAAACCTAGAACTGAGCAAGGAAAAATAAAGAAAAAAAGCTGAGATATACGGATTTATAAATTAAAATAGAGCTTAAATTTAAGGAAGGAAATTAACTTGAGTATATCTAATATACATTTTTCAAGGCATTTAACTCTAGACTTGTGCTTTAAACTTTATATAAATTAGGCTTTATCTCTGTCGCTTCTTGTACACTTTCACGAAATTACAGCCAGTCCTTTAAAACTGTGCGGAACGTTTAATTCCGAACTCTCGAGAGAATGCTGCTGAAAGAATTTAAAGAAGTTATAGATCTCAGTTTTTCCAAATAATGACTGCATTAATGAAATTAATTCATTATTGGAAGATAAATTAGGAATTTTCTTTCGCAAATTTAAATAGGATTTTTGGAATATTTTCAGCTGGGAGTCTTAAATTCAAGAGAAAAAACTATGTTGTAGGTATTTTTTATTTTTCTATTAAATAGCTGGTGATTTTTGTTGCAAGTTTAAAAGAAGATCCATTATTTAAAATTATTATTCCGGTCTTTTAGTTGAAAAGTTATACGTAAAAGAAACGAAATTAATGCATACAAACAGATAATCTATTGTTAGCCTAAGCGTGACTTTCTTAACGAGAAGGCTCTGACACTAAAAAACTGGCCTCACTTTCCGTCTGGATATAAACAGGAAGTTCATTTACAGAATTGGATATTAACTTTTCGCCTGAAAAAGAGCTTTCATAATTTAGGTTAAAATAACTCCCTAACAAATATTAATTTAGAAGACAAATAACAAATTTTAAGCAATGATTGAAAATAATACTGTTAATGAATAATTGGCAAAGCGTTTTGAAGCTAAGAATAATTGTAATCAATATTTTACTTACGGTCAATTGCTTAATTTATTCATAGGCTTACCACAGGTTTTAAGTTCAGTTGCTGAATAAACAAACAGCAAGTTTACAAATATAACGCTGATTTTTGTTGTTTGACTTCTAAATTAGCTTTCATAAATTATCAATTTAATAAAGTAAACTCTACAAAAATATGGTTCATAAATTATTTTCGATTTTAAGTTTTCTGGAGGCATTTTAATTGGATGCATAAGCATAACTTAATGAATTAATGAGCACAAAATTCATAATTTACAATAATTTAAGCATTGATTGAAAATAATACTGTTAATAAACAAGTGGCAAAGGGTTTTGAAGCTAAAAAAATTGTAATCAATATTTTATTTAAGGTCAGTTGCTTAATTTATCCATAGACGTACCTCAGGTTTAAGTTCAGTTGCTGAACAAACAAATCTTTTTGATATCATGATCATTTACAACATATAAACAGATGATTTTCATCTGAAAAATACTACAATATTTCACTACTATGTTTTGTATAGAAAAAACTGTAACTCTTATATTACCCGTATATGCGAATGATAGACTAACTAAATTAATTATCAAATGTAATTAAATCTATTTAATATAAACCAGAATAGTACATGAAGGAAATTTTTTTCATTTGATAGAGGGCTTTGCTGTTGTTACAGACATATGTAATACTGAGCTATGAAAATAGAAACATATCAAAATATAATAATAAACACACTTAAATTCACTTAAGTTTATATGATAATGACCTAAAAAGAAATGTATATGAGAGGAATTTTTTAACTCACAAATTAAGCAAAATTTGAATTTAAAAGTATTAAAAGAAAAAATAATTAAGCTTCACTTTGCAAATAATAAAAATGTATTTATTGTTTTTTTAAATATTTTTTTAGTTCACGATTATTTGAAGCAAAGGAATTTTCTGTTAAATTTTTCAGGTAATTTCAAGTAACTAAATAACTGAAAATGGATCAGTAATTTCATCACAGAATTAAAGAAATCACAACTGGAAGATCCAAAAATTTTGTAACCAAAGAATCCACAGCTGAAAAACTATAAAACTAAAACAGAACTTAATGCTGAATTCAACTTCAAAATGAGTTTCATATTTTTTAGTAATGTTAATGTTTCGAAAATGCAATAGCTATGGATTACACTATTTAGCACTAACGCTTATAAAGTAAGCTTATGCGCTTAAAAAGTTAAGTTAACCGGTTATTAACCAACTATTTTATGCTATTAACCTGTTATTTTATGTTAATTTCCTATCCTGTCACCTTAATTCTCCAGAATAAGCTCAAAGTAACTCTAATTTCTGCCAGAATGTAAATTTCTAGTTCGTATAGTATTCAAATGAGGTAGAAAGAAGAGATTATTTAAAGGAAGGTTTTAGAGGGTAGTACCATAATGTGTTCTGCCTACTTAAAGGCCACGTTGCTAAATTTGATGGCCTTGGTATTAGTATTCTGCGGCGTTGAGTTATTCTTGTCGTTAGGCTTGTTTACGCTGACATTAAGTCAGAACCAACTTCCACGCTATTTCAGTTCTAAAGCCATTTGTGTAACTTATTTTCATTAGCTTTAGTATATCCATTAGCTTTAATTTAAGCCATAATTGTTGGCTTCTGTAAGCAGGAGTTAGTTCCGACAGTTAAACTTTAATTGGGACAGAGTTTTGGATATAGTTTAGGTTCCCTAAGACCAAAGTCTAAGTGGTAATGTTCTTTAAGGTCACTTATTTTTATTTTAGGAAAACACAACTACTTATAAAAGCTATATCTACATGACACAAAAGACTCGAAAACATTAAATACGCTTAGACTCTAAAATAGCTAAACTAAATTTATTTAAACATTTAAAAATGGCTTAAAAAGTGAAGCTTTAGAGCAATGGTTTCCCAACCTGTGGTAGGCGTACAGCTGGGAGTATCTGATAGCTTACTCAGGAGCGAGTAGAAAATTACCAATAATGTCGGAAAATGCAAAGTATTACAGTAAATGTTAACAAAGAACAAAATATTGACAAAGTTTAAATTTTTCATTAAATAAAGGGTAAGCAAGTGCGAGGATTTTTGGTGTGATCGTTGCTAACTAAAATGTAAATAAAAAGAACTTTTTTTAGTTGTGACTAGCCCTAACTTCGCGTGTGATATTACTCAAATTCTTATGTATCCCACCTAGCCAACCCCTTCCCTATTACTATTGAGAGTTATCGAAAATAATTGTCAGCCGTATTCTCAGTAATGAGTGAATCATCCACTAAGTTACGTAGTTCTCTTTCTTTACAATTGTGACAGTCAAGCCAGTTTTAATGAACACTTTTAAATTAGTTTGTACTTTCTTAAAATTTGTAAAGTGCTGTTTCTATAAATAACATATTCTATGGATAATTATTTAAAAAACATACCTTTTCATAGATTTGGAAGTGCAGTAGGTAAAATTTCTGTGATGTCTGGCACCAAGCACTTTTTGAAGACCATACTTTTTTTTAAATTTCGCAAGGACGACAAGCATCGTTTTCGCAAAAATTCACAAAGATACTCAAGCATTTTTTGAAATTTCACGCTCATGAATTATTTGAAGGATTTGCGTAATTATCTGATATTTTGTCCCAAAATAAATAAATTCTATTTTAAGATTATAGAACAGTACGATAAATCTTTTCCCTAACAAAAGTGATTATATTGTAGAGTTTCCCAAGTTTTACCACCTAGTTATTTTAATTTTGGTATCTTTTCTAAATTCTTTTATTTCCCCTCGCATTTCCTCGCCAGGATGCAAATTAAGCAGGTGAACGAGAGTATTTAAACGGTTGAAACGAAAACGTTAGACAGAGCGAGATTTCGCTACTGAAGCGCACGTTTGCTGATTTTTCCTCTAGCTATTAATCTTACTGGCGGTTACGCGTTCTAGCCGTCTGGTAAGTATAATCACCGGTGTAGTTTCTGAGTCAACCTATTAGATTAAATTAAATTGTGTAGTCTAACTCTAAATCCTTACCTTTTGAATTTATTGTTAAATTAGTTTTAATTTCTTACGGCAAGTAGTTGGTGTTGTTGTACGCATGTTGTCCTTGCCCCTTTCCGTTAAAGAATTGTGATTCATAAAATGGCCCTTACACCCTCTCCTTTCACTTTTGCTTTCATCTTCACGCCTGTGCGAGCAGTTGCCAGGTTTGACACTGAGATCCAGTCATATTGCATGATAACAAAGAAGGTTAAATCTTATACTATGATTAAAAAAGTTAAGACTTTTGAAAATCATAGATATTCAAAAAATCAGACTGACATATTTGACACATTTAATAATCTTTCTTCAAAATATGAGCTTCAGCTTACAAATGAAGTAAAGAGAGCATAATAAACAACTTAAAAGGATAGCATAACACGCCGAATAAATATTAATCTAGAAGTCAAACAACAAAAATCAACGTTATAATGTAAAAATTTGAAAATATAACCCTGATTTTTGTTATTTGACTTCAATCCATTTGATTTGGAGATAGGTCGGGACACGGTTTCATCCCACTAATATCACGGAAAGAGACTGTTACGGTGATCCTCGAGTTCTTGTCTGCGGAGGCATTATACTGAACAGGCGCACAGAGCTCCACGTTTTCGACAGAGATTTTGTAACCGAAGATCGCTATTGTTAGGATGTGATCCTTCCCCATACGCGTCTGTTCCGAGGTGCCATTGGAGCACATTCCGTTTTTATGGATGGCAATCACGGCCACAACGGACTCCTGCTGTTCAGAATCTACTGGAAAGTGAAGATATCACTCTAATGGATTGGCCAGCGTACTCCTCTGGTTTAAATTCCATAGAACATGTGTTGGAGGCTTTGGGAAGACGCCTTGCGGCACGATTCCATCCTCCGAGAAACACCCAACAACTAAAACAGATGCTGATTAAGGAATGGGCACTCTTACCTCAAGATCTCTTGGACAATCTGGTGCTGATTGTGGGAAGATGGTGCGAAGCAACCATTGCAGTAAGGGGAGGGCATATCCCATACTAAGGAGCAGCTGCTTGTTGATCTTCTTCTTGTACAGACAATCATGTGTAATGATACTATGAGTTCAATAAAGCCTTTTAATTTGATTCAATATTGTATGCATTCTATTCATTTTTGAGCAACTACGCTTTCGTCTTCATTTAAATACAAAATGCTGTCTCTCATTTCTGAATTTCATGTCTCTCAGATGAATTCTCGTGGAGTGAGGGCAAAAAGAACACCTGTTGCTTAAGTTTTGCACATCAGTGCTCATCAGTACATGTCATAATATGCCAAATCCTGCTGTGCAAAGTCCATGTGACCTATCACCTAACAATGAAGCCCCTAACGTGCTTCTGTAATGTGTTGAGTGAAGTATTAAAAATACTAACCTAAAGCAAATGAAAAGAAAATAAGAAACGAAATGCTTCGTTACAGTAAGTGAGCACTCCTGCACATTTGTTTCTTATCAGAGAAATAAACGAATCTAAAAGACTTTTGATGGCGTAACAGTAGTTATAGTTACAGTTACAATTACATAGCCGTTTCCTATATAATTCGTCTATCAGGCATTAACATCTGTTCTAAGATGACAAGAGCAAATTTTGAATTAAGAAAAATAAACGTACAGTAAACTCTTGCCAAACGCAGGCGTTATGCCATGAACACCTTGCGTGTACGGCAAAATCGCGTTCCGCAAAGATAACTTTGCATACGAAGAACGAGTTAGGTATATTTCAGATTAAGAAAGTATGTATCACTTATACAAACCAAAATGTTATTGTAATCAAAAGGGGGAAATGAAACAAATGTTAATTGAAAGGATTCATTCCTATTACCGCTTATCACATGATGCAATTATTATTTTTTAATGCTAGCGATTTTTGCTTGTAGCAATATCTGAAGCACCTCAATGAGTGAATTTTTTTGAGATAGAAGTGCAAAGCTTTTCAATGCCTGTCATAATGTTCCTCTTTTTTCTACATTTAGGTCAATCTTCATTACAAAATCAGACAATTCCTGCCCCTTTTTTAACAATTGGTTCAGCTTTTTTACGTTAAAGGCTCTTTGTCTTCTTCACTATCTCTATTTTCACCGTCTACTAGTGTTATGAGATCATCCAGTTCTTCATTTGCCATTTCATGATCGTCATTCTCGACTAACTTTTTTTACTTCTCCTTCTATATCTATAAATCGTTGATCGTCTATTTTTTGCAGTTTGTAAGGTTTCATTGGCTTCATTTTCAATTGATGGAAATCCTCTAAAATTGTGACAACTTCTGGCTAGAGTCGACGCCAGCAAGCATTCATTGTTGATGAATTCACTTATTCTAATGCCAGTTTAAACATTTCTATGCATTGTCGTACGCTGAATTTCTTCCAGAATGTCCTTAGTGTGTTGTGCTTTCCTACTTTTAGTGCATTAGTGACAAAGATTTAAACATGCTTAACATAATAGGCTTTGAATGTTTTTATGATTCCATGATCCATTGGTTGGATTAAGGAAGTTATGTTCGGCTAAACCTCTGCATATGGATGCAAGCTCTGTATCCTGCAGAATTATCGGAAAAAGGAAAACTTTGAAGTTCAAATTTTTCTATTCGATATAATGTTTGACGCCTTTAATGAATGAATTTTACTACCGATCGGCAAAGCTACCGATGCTCTACAGCGTTCGTCTATATAACTGAAATTCTGGTGCTGAACAAATTAAATAGAGACAATTAAGATAACTTGTATGCTCAAAATCGCTTTCCGCGAGTCCAGTTTCCTCCAGGGTTTGCTGTATTACAGTGTACTATGAAAATAACGAAAATACTAATACTACTAAATAACAAATGAAAACACTAAAATTACTACAGAAGGATTAAAACATTAGCGAATCAGTAAAAGTCTTCAAGAAACAGCACCTAGAAAAATAAAAATAAAAGTTAGTAATAAATATCATCAAAATCTTTATATATATTATTAAAATATATCTTTTTTTAAGCCCAAAGCAAATGGTTAACGGTAATTGTCTTAATGTTTGTTGATCGAGATATAAGGTTCAACTGAGTAATACTAAATTAAAAGTAATTTAGACTTTAATACTAGACTGTCAAGCGAGCTATCGCTTCGTCTGTAACAGTACGACGGAGTCATATGAAAATTTTAAATAAATTTTTTATTAAAGCTTGAACTTAACAGAAAGCGCAACTTGTCCGCACAATCAACTCCGCCCCTCGTAGGTGTTAAATAATAGAAAATAAAAATTCTATCTAAAATGGACTCATAATGTGGGACTATACAAATTTACTTAACTAAGAGTTAGCTCAAAACCTGTAATGGCGCAATTTAACTACGGTTAGCAAAATGACTAATACCGGATTACTAACTGGCAGAGCTGGGCGAGAGCATGTAAAACTGCAAGGTAGCTGTCAAAAACTCTATCTCCAAAACGTTCAAAACACTTGCTTTAAATAATCCCAGCTCATTTGCGTCCTAATGACCGCTGATGAAAAGAAGAAGTTATAGTACAGATCCAAATCATAAAAAAGGGTTAATTAAATATACTTTATATGTTCCCAAAAAGCTTTCATCCAATTAGTACATTATCTAAAATTAATAACATAGTTTTTGCATAATGTACATAAAAGCTTTGAATAACATACACAGTAATTTGTTATGCATATTAGAACCGACTGGTCAGTAAACAACGTATAATAAAATCTTTTAATTTTTATAATTTTCTTTCATTAATATTAAAAAAATATCATTAATTTCGTCATCATTACAAACACATATAGAATAAAACAATGAAAACAGAAATATAACTAAATTTAATAGCAAAAAAGTCTAAATTCAAATATTCCTACTTGCATTAGATAATGACCAAATAAACAATACACATGATGATAATTTTTAAAAGGTATAAATTATGCAAAGTTTGGAATTAAAAATAGGATAAGAAAAATAATAAAACTGCATTTTTCTAGCAGTAAATTAAAAATGCTTAGTGATTTTGAAATTTTTTAATTTACGATCATGTGAAGTGGAAAATTTACTGTTAAAACGTTTATATAATTGTTTAAAATTATTTGCAAATGTGCTCCGTATTTTCAAGATAATATCAAAGAAATCACAATTGCAAGACTGGCAGATTTCATTATTAAGTAGTCTGTATTTGTAGAGTATTTATGTTAATTAACAAATTATCCTTTTGTTTGAACTACGCTATCACTTTTCATTAGCTCTCAGCAGGACATAAATCAGATACGTGTATGTAGGAGGAGAGTTTCTGAAAGTTAGACAGAGAATTTTGGCAGGTACAGGTGTAAGTGATGCGGGACACCAGTTATTCGCCACTGGTAGTACAGGTGTAGCTCCCCTACACTAACCTTAATCTCCGTCCGAATTTTGATGGAAATCACTACGTGGGTACAGTCCGAGGGTCTCCCACTCCTCTTCTTCTACTAACAACCACTCGACAGGAATTTCCGCCGACCGTGTATTTTGAGTTTCCCTTGCCGTACACACACACTATATCCACTTACAAACATCCATTCCTTTTCTGGCTTCAAACACGAGCCCAACATTTTCTGGATGTTCTGGGATTCAAACACGAGCTCAGCGATAATGCAGCCAGGAGTACTAACCACTATACCGATCAGGTAGATCAGGTACAGAGTTTTGGCAGGGACGTTTACTGTTGTGATATTGCCATGACAAACTCTGAGATATACGTTATTCGGCATTAGCCATTTTGCTAGCTGAACCACTTGAGAATGTGGTTAGAACGAAGCCAACGATTGTTAGGCTTTTGCACTGTGAGTTCTCTAACCTTAATTGTACAAGCAAGACACATTACATCCGGCCTAAGTAACATCGCAAGCAAGCTCTCATTCGGAAGTGTTGAATCTAGTAAAAAACCGGAAACGGAATAAGGCTTCAGGACCAAATGGTCTAGACAAGATCTTCACAATAGAAATCGAAAATTTTCTGAACTTGTGATTTGCTTATTGAGTCGTTGCTGAGAAATGAAATATTTTGCAACTCTCTTAAAGGACGCTGAAATAAACCTATTCATCAAACAAGGTAGTCCAACAAAATTTCCCTCCTCCTATAGGTCGATCTGTCTGTTGCCTTCCTTAGATAAGTTTCTTGAGAGACTTATCCTAGGACGACTGCAACATGATTTGCACAGTGCAGCTAGACAAAAACACCTTCAATTTAGCTTTAAGAAAGACTTTCAGTGATCACTAGACTTTCAGATCACCACCTTAAGACAATCAGAAACAACAATTTTGTAAAGGGCAAGTACACAGCGGTGATGTTGCTTGACATTAAAAGGATTTTTGACTTCTTTTGGTAGTCAGGTATAATTGTGTCACTGGCCCTCCTGAGAATCAGTAACGCTGCCATTCGATTAATTAGCAGCTATCTGTTGCAGAAACCTTAAGGGTCACCACAGGTGGAGGCATCTTCAGAAGAGACACAGATATATGTTTTCGACAAGGCTCGTGCCTTGGTCCGACTTTGTGGAACGTCGTAGCAGATGGAGTGCTTAATGTACTGAACAGTTTCAGTCGGAATATAATGCGCAAGTATATGCAGACGCCATTTTGATAATAGAAGGGGCTAGTTCCAAACGAAGATTAGGGATCAAGGCAAATCAAGCGCCAGACTGTCTTACTAACTGGTGCTCTCATCATAATACGCTCTAGAAAGAAAGGTCGCCTTAGTAATTGGAAATCCACAAACCCTAATCAGGCCTCTAACATTCAAAATACAGTCAAGTTCACTCTACACAAAAACCTATACAAACTCTACACAAAAACCTAAACATTTTAAGACGATTGTTAATGATGTTATTTATAACCCAAGTCCTTGAATGGACGGGCTTATGAATAATCATAGTTGGATAGGAACTAGCTCTACTCATTATTCATACACAATGGGCACTATTAGCAGTAGAATCAATTTTACCCCAGCTCCATCCCATTTTTGAACTTTTTTACTGTGCCTTACCTTTCACAAACCCAGTATAGGACTTTCGAACCGACGGATTTTAAACCTTCCTACTTCTTGCTGATGCTACAATTACTGACGTCCCTGCTTGACCTAGAATTAAAACCTGGTGCTTTGGCATGAGAACAGTCTCGCCTTACCATTTCCATCAGCGGTTGAGCGGTAAATTCGCTAAACACTGTTAGCTCGGTCCTGGGTTCGAATCCCGGCGAACGCCCTGGCTTCATGGGTGTTTTCGTGTTTTCCACATGTGTAACATATTTACTAGCCAGCTTCTCTTAGAAAGCCCTCCACGAAGGTAATTCTCTTCTTAGGCAGATAGTCTTCGAATGCTTTGCTATAATCAAATAAACCCATAACCCTTGTATTTTCAGCTAAGATTTATTCGAGTGTTGATGTGAAGATCTTTCCTAACGGAAATAAATCACAGCTGCGAACTATTTGAAATAAGAAACTATCAGAAACACGTTTTTAGACAAATTATCATCATTATTATTATTAGTTACAGATTTTGTGCAGACGCTGGTCATCATTTAGCAAAAAATCAGAAATGTTTTTATAAGTTTACCTTAGAACACGTAATCTAATTTAAAACTAGACGCGTATGCTTACATTCGAAGTCTGAATATGTAACAATTATATAGGAAAGAGTATCGATAAACGCAGTACTTCATGAATCGATTAAAGCTCACACCATCAAAACAGTTTAAAGGTCAATAAAAATTAGTACCTATTAAATGAAGCATATTTATGCGATCTCTTCTCAGCTCTTAATGATTCTCATATCTTAATCACAGTTTTTTCCAAGAACACATGTTAGTTACTTTTGAATGATTTGCAGGTGGTCTGCAGTGGTCTGGTCTAAGGTTATTTTGAGTGACTGAGTGGTACGCGGCTGTAAAACACTGTGAGGACTTGTATTGAATGAGAAGCAGGTTTATGTCTTCAAGGTCTCTCTAATATTTGCTGCCACTTGTTTTTCCTGTTTTAAACAATCAAAGAAAATTATTAGACTATAATAGACTTGTAATCGTTGCAGCGGCATGTTTTAATTTTTGCTTAAAATTTATGTTATATTTTGCAATTTCTTCAAAATGAGTCTTCATAATGTGTTTTTTGTTCTGATTTTCCTATTCTTTTATGTTGCTTTCCTAGCGTTTATTTTAGGAGCATGCCGCTGTAATTTATAAATGATTCAAGCTGTGATCAAACACTGCATTCTTTTCTTGAATACAACTGTTTATCATAACGAAAAGCTTCAAATCATCTTATAAGCTCATATTTCCGGAAAACCACTTCGCATTTACATTTTGATTTTTTAATTTGAATTCTGAGGAAATTAATATTTTTTCTCGTTTAATAGTTGGCTTTTACTTATTTAAAGAACTTAAAAAACTTTAAGAGACTTGTATAATATTCAAATCAGAGAAAACTGATTAAAAACAAAAAAAATATGTCGAATGCCATTATGACCTACAGTTATGGCTATGATGAAAACACCTGAAGATTCATCTGTTATTTACATTAAATATCCATTTTCTGTGTGTAAATTTGAATAATACTGTCTGCAAATGCTTCATTTGTGCAACTTTATCCCAGCGTTTACCTTTTACGTAAATATCACAGAAAACTTGTAGGGCCTTTCCTGATAAAAAAGTATTCAACCTTTTATTTGAATTCTTTAAATATATAGCTCATTTAATAGGATAAAAGTACTAAAATATTGTTAAAGTTTTCCAGTATGTTTTCATCTTATCCCTTTCATTTCTGAACATAGCACAACGTAAATGCGAAAACATATGTTTAATAAATTGTGCTATATAGTATAGGGATTCGAAAATTAACAAATGTTTAGAACATTAAAAGTCGAAGGAATTAAAGAAATCTTCCAATGTTCAAAGAGTTTCACATAAATTTTCCTTTTGTAGAATACAAAATTTGTTTTTATTTTATTTATTCTTCAAGGAAATTATAACGCCTGCTAAATTATAAATGGTAATTTCGAGAGCTGAAGGAACGATATTTAAAGATTTAATTTCGTTTTTTACTAAAATATTTATTTTGATTGCGAATAAAAAAGTGCACTAAACTAAGAATAAACACTACTAGAGCAAGTCTTTAGGAAATACAAGGGATTAACACAATAAAGTTTTTAGATGGATGATCAAGAATTGCTCAAATTAACACAACTATCTTTTTTTTTTCAAATAACTGAGGAAAGCAATCATCTCTACCAATTAAAAGTACTAACTAACTGGAAGATTTAACAAGCAATCTTAACCGTTTTCAATTGACACTGACATCGTTTTTTAGGGCCATTTATAATAAAATCAAGCTACTAGAATTTAAGAAGAAAAGAGATTAGAGAGAAGAGAATGCTAATTAAAAAACTGCGAAGTTTTGAAGCATGATCCGTTTCCTTTTAACTACTAATGCTTTCCGAAATTTTTAAAGCACACGCTTTGATCTTAAACAAATGAAATATATCCATTATAAGAAGAAGGGACATAAAAGCAATAGATTATTGTTTAAGCATTTATGTTGTTTTATTTGACTTCTTCAGTTACTATAATAATGGAAATATTTCATATTTTTCCATAATTATTATGAAAACTACCAATTAAACTTGAAAACATTTAAAATTAAACATAAGTGCAGTCTTATTTTTGCTTAGATTTTGAATAAAATTCTCTCGATTTCGAGGGCAATCACACACAAGTCCCTTTTCCTCAAGACCGAAACACTTTTGAAAAAAAAAATTTACAAATTTTGGTGGCCAGCATTTTGTTGCTTTATGTCAAAGCAAACAAAACTGTTGTTCCGCTTTTTAATGCCTATTTATACCTGTTGATTATCTGCAAAATATGCGCCCTCGGTGATTTTCAAATTTAGTATTGCGCCCTTAAGGACAAACAGGTTGCCGACCCCTGCCTTAGACACTCTGGAAAAAGTCCAAAGTGTACTGCAATAAGCCATCTTCTTTGGTGAATTGGCATAACTTCAAAGCCCAAAATCAAGGTTGTTAAGTCCGACGAGCGAGGGGGGGGCACTCATTTCTACAGTGACGGCTAATTAATCGATCTTCGATGAAAGTTCTTCTTAGGAATGTCTTCACTTCGCTTGTATCATTAGGAGATGTACCGTCTTGCATGAACGCCACTGTGCAAGAACATTACGTTCCAGTAAGTGCGGTGTCACTTTCTCCTGCAGTAGTTGCAGGTAGCATTTTCCAGTAATTCATCAGGTCTTTCAGCCACCTTTTGCACAGTGCCCTTCAAAGAAAAAAGAGCTCAAAATAACAGACACAGTGAAGCCAAACCAACGATTTAAACGCGGTGAATGTAGGAGCTCCTTAGTAAAGGCATATGAGTTTTTCTTTGCCCAGATTCTACAGTTATGGGTGTTGACTGTTCGATGCAATGAAAAATAAGCCTTAACCATTCTTTCATCCCTTCAGTATACGAAACTTTAAAGCTTCAGTCAGCGATTCTTGGCTGAGGTAAAACAACTTCACTAATAACGCTTTATCCTCTAATGTCAGCATCGCAATCAAAATTTTATATACGAGGAAAATTGTAGCTATAGGAAATATGCAGGAGGAAAATTCAGAAATGAGCTTCTGACCCTAAAACCTGCAACTACAGCTGTGCGGCGCTCTCTATCGACGAAAATTTTTACTGTTCTTTTTCTTTACCCCCCCCCCTCCAAAAAAATTCTCCTTCACGAAAATAACTTCTACCCAAACCGCATTCAATTTCACCAATTCCTTCAATTTTTTTTGAATTTTTAAAATATTTACAGATTAATGGGACACCCTGTATATATATATATATATATATATGTATAATCAGATTAGCAATTAAGAAACAAATTAACAATTTAAATGTTTTTAAACATAAAAATTTAGAAGTATAATTAAATCATACAAATATTTCGGTTACATTTTTAAATAAATGTAGTAGAGCCAATTTAAAAATACTATACGTCCAATTTTTAAGTAATAATAATAGAACGTGCTGGCTGCATGGGCACTTTCGTGATTTTCCCCATGTGTAACGCGTATACTAGCCAGTTTCCTTAAGCAAGTCCTCCAGGAAGGCATCCCTTCCCTTGGGCAGATAGCCCTCGTTTGCTTTGCCATAATGAACTAAACGAAACAAAACAAAACGAATAATTTCTCCCGCATAGTGTATAAATATATATTTATTAGAAAATTTTTGTCAGATATACATATAATTAATTTTTTGGATAATTCGTTTTCTTACATAGATGAGTAAGGCACATTTATAATCCGGGACAGATCTACCGCATTTTAGGGACAGCGCTAGAGATTTCAGCGCCAGCTTGTGCATTTTTGGGGAAGGAAGGGGTAGCGGGATGTTTCTTTCAGTAATTTAAAATTTTTAGTTTCTTGTTACGTTCCAAGAGACCTGGCAATAAAATTCAAGCAGTAAAATTATATGCAAAGCAACTTGTTTAAATTTTTGTGCAATTTTTTTATTTATTTTTTACATTTGATAAATCACGTATAGAGTTTTTATTTGCTAATCGTATAAGATTTAGATGCTAGTTTATGAATGATATTACGGCTAAGTTGATTTTTGGCTACGAATTCTAGTTTCTAAAATAATTATTCACCGCTCGCAGCATACATATGGAAACAAAATTACTTTAATTAGAAACGATAAACTACAAAACATGGAATTATTAGGTATCGTTAACTGGATAATGTCAGAAATTTTTACCTGCGTAGGAGAAACTGAAGCAGTTTTAATCCCACGATTTTAAGTTTTAATTTACTTTAGCAAATCTCGCTTTAATCGCGTACCTCACCGTAGATTTGAATTATCTTGCATAAAAAAAGGGGGAACAGTTCTATACTCCATTCTCCTAGGCCGATTGACGAAATTTTACTTTCTTGTCTCGAAAGCGCTACTTAGGATAAGTATAAGATTTATATATAGCATTGTACTAACATACCTATTCTTACGCAAACTATACCGATTTTCTTCCATGTTTCAATTCTACGACTCAAATTATGCCAAAGTCTCAAGTTTTGTAAAAGTCTCAAAACTAGTTTTTAAAAAACTAGCTCACAAAATGTTTTCTCCTCAATGTTAACCGAATGTTCTGTATATATTTCTGTATTCTCTTTTTTAATGAACTTGATTCCTTCTTTCACAATTCGAAATTTAGGTTCAATCCAAATTAAATTCTCAGCTATCTTCTGATTTGTTTTTAAAAATTGTTTTTTAAAAACGAATAAAAATTGCATACTTTTGAAATTATAAATGATTTTTTTATTCAAAATTTCAAGGACATACGTGAATTTATATATTGGCGCCTTTTGAGATTTGGCATATTTGCTATAAGCGATAATAACGCCAAAGTGCTTTACGCACTACAAATTATTTGAAAGAATGAACGATGTGTCTTTTTTTCCTGTCGTGCACAACGAAGAAAGGGAAAGAAAAATAGGTTGGTATAAATTAAGAATTTCGCGAAGTGAATTATTCTTGGCTAATATTATATTAAAAAGTATGCACCAAGATAAATTTTTAAATTTCTCGGCAAGTTTGATACCGAATTTTACAAAATTTAATATTTGGACATAATTTGAGTTGTAGAATCTAAATATGTAAAAACATCGAAGCATCATTTCAGAAAAGGTCCTATTTTGTGTCAGAATACCTATGTTAGAACAGTGCTGTATATCAATCTAATATACACCGTAGAGCCGTTACATTATGACCACCCTCCATCTATAACAATGGGCTCGCCCAGGCACAAAACCACTGTGCGTTCGCGGCTGATGTTGGAGTATATAAAGCGGCTATGAATTGTCTTTCCAAACGTAATGAGACAAGTTTATAGCTTCCATAACATGTTCTACTATTATTATGGTATATTTTTATAACATGGACTCTTGCAAACTATGTGATTGCAACAAAATGAATGCAAATACGAACTCTATGTAATAATAGGAGAAAAAGAATTACTTACAAGAAATGTAAGTATCACGGAACTGACTGAAAGAACTGTAGAACTTCAAGCCACAAAATACTGATTCAAGCAAACATATGAAAACAATTGTAATCCATATGATTTAACAGTATGCAACAAATTTGTAATCACTATGTAAAATCAGTTGTATCAGCATGTTGAAGCAATATTCGTGTACCACCATGCATAATGTAACGTTCATAGATATAAATGTACAAGCGAAGCACTTGGGACATGCGGACGTGCGCCTAATGCACCGCTGGCAGCGGTAGGGCCCGCGGTGTAACGTGAAGCGAGCATCTTCTGTTCCAAGCTAGGCTGTTCGGGAAAGTTAGCAGGAAGGGATAACACCTGGATCACCTGTTGGTAAATATCTGGTGTCCCCCCTACTTACACGTATTCCTATACCTATTATTATTATGATACTTTGTTGACTTTTTACAGTATTTTTGCCAAGAAATTATGAATTTTTGCAGACCACAGCCTTGAACCTCTCAACCAACACAATGTCTTCCTGGATCCACGTCACTACTAGTAATCCCGTCTGCTAGCCTGTCCTGCGAACCGACTCTAAAGCATTGAATACCTAAAGCGCTCATAGAAACAATATAAAGAAAGACAACCGGAACAAAGCATACATAGCGCATGCTAATCGCTGCAATAAATTGGAACTCGGAACTTCTTTCCAAACATAGCGCGATTGGCGACATCATGGGAAAAGCATCTGATTTATCAGACTTCGATAAATGTAAAATCGTTATGGCTCGGCAACTGGGAACGTCAATATCAGAAACGGGGCGTTTAGTGGGCTGTTCAAGTGCAGTTGTTGTGAGCACATATCGAAAATGGTGTATGGATGGTGAAGTCGCCGGCTAGCAGTGTGTCGTCGACGGCGCATTGATTCTGTTCCCAGTTGGCACTCGTGGCATTGATTCTAGAAGCATTGATTCTTACTACGCATTGTTCGCCGTGACCGAAGAGCTACAACAGCTGAAATCACCACCAGCTACAACAATGGTGACCCAAACGGTGTTTCTCAGCACATTGTGCAGCGTAAATTGCTGCGTATGAGCCTATGCAACCGGAGGCCGAAGCATGTCCCTGCACTGACGGCACGTCATTGCCAGCTGCGTCTGCAATGGGCCAAGAAACATCGGAATTGAATATTAGAAGAATGGAAGAAAGTTGCATGTTGCGACGAATCACGTTTCCTGGTCCATCACATCGACACGCGGGAGCTAATATGCCGATTTCCAAACGAAACCCTCGCTCCTGGATACACAGTTAGACGGAGACAAGCCGGTGGCGGGGCTATGATGATGTTGACAATGATTTCATGGAGCACATTAGGACCCATAATTTCCATAGAACAATTTCTGACGTCTGTACGCTACGTGAACATCGTTGCAGATCAGATTCACCCATTCATGACAATAGTATTTTCGGCGGGGGATGGTGTTTACCAACAGGGTAATGCTTCATGTCTTAACGGTCAAATTGTCAGGATGTGGATCGAGGAATATTCCAGTGACTTTCAAGTATGTCTTGGCCTCAAAATTCACCAGGCATTAATCCAATAAAGCATTTGTGGTCCCACCTAGAAAACCAAAATTCGTGCTGCCAAGCTACCCCCTCGCAATGTGCTGGAATTGAAGGACCAGTTGGTGAGCGCTTGTTACCAGATACCTCAGACTACGTATCGGCACCTCGTGGAATCAGTGCTCCGGGTGCTGGCAGTTTTAAAGCATAAAGTTGGTCTACATGTTATTAACAGGGTGGTCATAATGTAATGGCTCTTCGGTGTATGTCCTATGTCGCGCTTTCGAGATGAAGAACGCAAGTTACATTTTCAATCAGCAAGTTACATTTCTTCAATCAGCCCAGTAGAATGGGAGATATAGAACTGTTCTTATTTTGTGTGCATACATAAGTTTTATTTTCATTGTTCAACAGGCTTTTGAGAAAGTAGCAATTTTTTCCTTAAATCTCCATTTCATGTTTCTTACAGGTTAATCTAAGATAAACAAAATCACTGACTACTTTTATAATTAAATATATAACAATGTGACTTTTTTTTTTAAATTATCGACCAGAGGGTATACGCTTTTGAACGTTTATATTGCTTCGAAATGTGAATTGTATGTGATTATATTTGATACTTATATTATGTTTGATATGTGAATATATATATAACATTACATTATAAAAATTATGTAATTTTAATTTGGTTCTTTAATAAAATAAAGTAACAAAGGAAACTAATTTGCTGTAACGTTCTTTCGCTCTTTATACAATAATTTCGTCGCGACGATAACAAACATCGTACTTTTGTGTTTCTGATCTTTATTAACAATTAAAAAGATCTTCCCCATTAAACGAAATTCAATAATACCTTTTCGGATGTGTTAATAATTGCGTTGAATACCATCAGTTATCATTTTCTCTAACTAACAGCATAGCTCAAAGTCGAGAAATTAGCATTCTTCTTTAGAAGGAAATACTGTATAAAAATCTAAAAGAATAAGTCATGAATCTTTTACATAAGTCATTACCACGTCATGATTCTTTTACATAAGTCAAAAATGAGTGAATACTCAGCATTTAACTGATATTGTTTGTGCCCAAGAACACAAGCATCCATTTTTGCGTAATGTCGCTTTTGTATACCGGGATGGGGGGATACATCCCGTTTCTTCTGCTTTCTTCATTACTCTCAGTGAAGCAAATTTGATTTAAAATGAAGTTATAATTTTATTTGGTACGATTGAGTTTATAGAGCCCAATCATAACATTTGCGCATGAATTTTGATCAGCAAACAATTTATATTTTGAAACAATAAATACTTTATGTTTTGCATTGTTAAATTGCCCAATGAAATAATAACTAAAAATCTGCTAAAACTGGAAAAGAAGTGTATTTTTCTGAAGTTCATATATTTCAAAAGGTGATGTTTATTAAAACATGCAATTTTGGAAAGCATACTCATTCATACTGCAAATCCTTATAGATTTTATGTAAAACTGTTTCCTTTTAGTTTGATCTACTTTTAGCTTTTTAGTGTTATTCGACTATTTGAAAAAAAAAAAATTAAGTACATTTCGGTGATAAACGGACAACATGAAAAACTTTCTCATTAAAAGTACCTGTAAGTAAAAACACAGACAATACGTTAAAGGAAGTTAAAAAATTCCACTTTCCGATTTCATATTTTTCCTCCAATAAAGTTTCAGAAAATGTTAATATAGTTAGAATTTTGTAAAAATTGTTAATCTATCTTCTTCAATTAAAATGCTTAAAATATTAAGCCTTTTAATATCAGTTTGCCAAATTTTCTTGGAAATAAAAAGGAGCAAAAACAAATCCAAGTAAAATTAAACAATACTAAAAATAATGATGCTCAAATTTTTTATCGTTATTTTCTTTTAATCCTACGCCAATTTTGAAATCATTGTAAAACATTTTTGAAACTTACATTTACATTTTAAAAATTCACATCTTCGAAGTTTTTAAATTTAAATTCTTTCGAAATATAGCAAAAATATTTACCTTAAGATGGGTGCAAATTTTCATAGGTCATAATTCAGAACATTTTCCGAAAACTTTATGAAAACTTGCAATCTTAGGTTTATGGAAGCAGGAACCTAAAAAACAGAGACAAGGGCCTGCCCAAAATTCGAACTCTGGACCTTTCGATGCTAGTCGAACTTGCTTTCCACTTGCATCAGAAAGCATGTGGTGAGCAGGAAGAAAAACCTTACAAGCTGTTTATACAAATCTTTTTAAATAGTGGAATTTTATTTGTATTAAGCCTAATTTCGGATTATAAAAGAAGAAAGCAAGGAAGTTAAATTAAAGAAGCAATATTATTTAAACACTCGCAGATAAAAGTTTGAGTGCTAATTTTATAAAAACTATAAAAACTTCTGACACGACTTTTAGAAAACTTGGCATTATGACATAGCTTTAGCGGTAGAATAGAACTACAAAAAAAAAAAAAAAAAAACTAGTACGTAATTTGAGAAAAAACTCCAATTTTGTTGCAAATTACTTATGTTAGAACAATGCTGTATATAGATTTAATATGTATATACTAAGCCACCCTATCAGGACTCGTTGTTCTTTTTATCTGTAGGGAACATAACGTGTCCTGACTGGACAGTGAGTTGACTGCAAAATATGTCCTATGGAGTAGCAAAGACGACAAGATGAAAATGGTTAAAATTACCTTTTATTCTTTTCATAGTCGCTACCGCACTCCAGAATACAAAGACCAACCACTTGTGGTCTGAACATAAAAATATAAGACTACTAACTAAATAAAATTTAAATGAGAGCTAACTTTTAATATTTTACACAGATGACTAACGCTAAGACTGGCCTTTTAAATTACTATGCCTGTAGTACGCAAACTGCGCAAAACTACAATATGTCTTTAGCTTTCAAGAGGATTAAAAACCTCTGGCCTTAAAGGCGGACAGTAACTAATGGCAAGCTAGCGGGAAGCCTCGGAGCAAGAAAGCTCTCTCTCCTTCTACTCTACTCTTGGCGAAAAGCCAGAACTTAAATACTTAAGCTTTAGCAAGTACAATTTGCATAAATATATTCAAGCGTTAATTCTGGCCCAAAGTGGAAAATAAGAGATGAAAGTAAAGTTTTAAAATAAAATAAACGTTAGTTAAACTTAAGATCCTTAGAACCTTTTTGAAACATGAAAAACCCAGGTTAAATTTCATCCTTTAGCCCAACGGTACTAGAGAGAAAGAACTGTCCTTTTTTTCCGACTGACCCTTCATATTTTCATTCGAGTTGCTTTGGGGCAGGCTATATATGTTGACAATAGCTTTTCAAAATAGTTCTGAAAAATTTTCTTTAAATTTTGTATAAATTCATTCTCATTTAATTATTTTTTTTTTGTAAATTTAAAAGGGAAATTCGTTTATTTTCCCTTGCAATTCATCTAGATATAATTCAGAGACGTGGTTTTGCTATTAGCATTTTAGCTGCTCCTTGACAAAAGACGAAAGAATTGCCCGCTGTTATTTAACGTTTGTTTCATAATTATTATTTTTTTTTCATGTTTTTGTTTCAAATTATTTTTAATTTGTGCCTTTCTCCTAGATAGTTTACCTCTTGTGATTGATATAA
Source organism: Stegodyphus mimosarum (assembly GCA_000611955.2). Taxonomy (NCBI): domain Eukaryota; kingdom Metazoa; phylum Arthropoda; class Arachnida; order Araneae; family Eresidae; genus Stegodyphus; species Stegodyphus mimosarum. Next base: position 324,981 of record KK118640.1, read on the forward strand.
ATTCTATATATCTGTCTTATTACATATACATACACTCTTTTTCAAAAAAATCGAAGCACTATGAAGGAAGTGGCTGTTTTTCATGAAATTGAAAATGTGTATAGCTCATACACAGATAATAAAATGATTAAAAAATCAAAGTCATAGTACTTTTCACGGCTCACAATCCCCCATTGAGTGTTCAAATTAGTAGTTGGCGAACCGCCCCTGGAGGCAATGCATGCTCGAATTCGTCGAGGCAAGGAGTGGTAGAGGTTCCTAATGTCATCCTGTGACACATTCTGCTAGGCATTCATCAGTTGTCGGTCCAGATCTACGATATTTTGTGGGGCCCGAATCTGGCGGCCTACCATGTCCCAAACATGCACGATTGGGGAAAGGTCTGGTGATCTTGCTGGCCAAGGAAGAGTATCAACCTCACGGAGACAGTACAGAGATATGCGAGCTCTATGTGGCCTGGCATCTCCTTGTTGGAATATGGCACCAAGACAACGTGCCATTAAGGCTAATGCAACCGGCCGCAGGATGGTATCAACATATCTTTGAGCTGTTAAAGATGTACGGACGATGACTAAAGATGACCTGCTGTATAAGAAACAGCGCCCCACACCATCACACGAGGGGTTATGGCTGTATGCCTTTGTAAAACAAAGGCTGATTGGGATCGGTGGCCCCGTCTTCGCCTGTCACGAACACGGTGGTCATCTGCTTCAAGAGTGAAGCGGCCTTCATCGCTGAACACTATACGATGCCAGGCTGATGGCAGCCATGATGATCGGTGCGACGCCACTTCAGACGGCTCCGGCGATGTTGTGGGGTCAAAGGCAGACGTCTTAAAGGCCTTTTGTCAGCGTAACCCCGCCTCAGACAAGTGCCGTTAGATGGTGGATGGTACCACGGGAGGTATAGACGTGTCTGTAATGCGTTGAATAGTCGACAATGATAAAGCTGAGGCGGTTCGGGGCTGGCGAACAATCATCATATCTTGCCTCGCATTTGTGCAATTTGGCCTTCCAGAGCTTTCATTTCGTCGGCAATTTCCTTGTAGCAGCCATTGCTGCCGACATCTTTGCAAAACAGTGTCTCTACGCTGCAGGTGGCAGCCTATTCCTCGGTATGACCACCCAGCTTCTCGCAACCCTACAATGCAACCACGTTCGAAGTCGTTTAGTTGTCTGTAAGGTCTTCGATATCATCGTAATGGCATCTTTAGTTACTTTTTTACGGAATTGCAATGGCAGCAACCAAAAAAGATAAATTTTCCGCCTCTGTTACTGGTTTTATACATTGTGAATTGCGCACTAGAAATGCGCGCTATGATCGCAATTCCTGCTCATTTGCCTTGAAACTTTGATTGTTTACATGTTCGATCAAGATGTTTTTGCATACCAAATTTTGTCGCGATCTCAAAAGTCCTTGGTACTTCGAATTTTTTGCAAAAGAGTGTATATAATTATCAGTGGCGTGCGGTCCATATGTGCAGGGTGTACACTGCACACCCTGGCAAAATTATGGTCATTATATACAGGTCATTATATACCATTATTATATACCATATAAAGATAGGTAGACATAAGTGCAATAATTTTCTGCACTTATGTCTACCTATCTTTATATGGTATATAATAAATAATATTTATAATATATTTAAGTATTATGTTGATTTGCTTGTTTGCATTGCCGCAGTGCGTGCGGTACTAGGTGCTGCACCACGTAGCGCGTTGAAAAGCAAACGAACATAGGAAGTTTTGATGTGTACGCGCTGCGCACTAATAGAAAATCACCCTTTATATGTATGGGCTATTGGAGAAGCATAGCATACTATACCACTAAGGCAAGTGCAGCTATTTTTCCTGCACCTGCCTGCACTTGGTGTTTTGTATTAGCTGAGAAATATTAGCGCCAGCCTGTCTCCGACAGAGTGGAATGTTGACGAATAGCGCATGCGCACTAGAAGCAGCGCTGAACTATCGTCTGTGAGAAACTGTTTTTTATACTTTTTTTATTTCCTTTTAGATTTATTGCAGTTTGAATAGAACATGTAGCTTCTTAAAATGATATACATATTTGTGCATGCTGAGTTGTGATTCAGATGTGAGGCTGTAAGAAAGGAACCTAGCGCCAGAGTGTCGCTAGGAAATAAATATATTGAATGTAATGTAGAGTGCGTTGTTTCTAATATATGTGAGGTATTATTTTACTGTGATTATAGCTATCGACGAGAAATAGATTCAATACACTTGGCATTCAGAATCATCTGAAGGTACGGTTTATTAAGCGTTGTGTTAGAGCGGGGACTTACGTGCTGAAGCGTTTTTGGTTTTTTAACTGATTAACTGGCCATACGATTTTGCAGACGGTTAATGTTTAAATTTATATATTGTAAGATTTTGTTTTTATGGAAATATAAAATAAGTATTTCATCAATATAAAGGGACATGTTTTAGTGTGGTATAGTAATTTCGGTGATGTATTATATTTATAGAAATAATTCGCTGAAAAACAAGTTTGTTTTGTTAGACGAAAAAGAAACGAATTTTAACAGAACAGTCCAAATTTTACCATTCATTGTGTTTTACAGACAGTATATAAATTATATCTGTAACACCATATCCATGGTTTTGTTTTAAAAAATTGTCAAGATGTTTTTCGCAGAATATATGATTTCCAAATGTTAAAAACAATTAATAAATATAATTTAATCCACTGACCGAACAAGAAACAGTTCGTTCTGTTGTGCCAGCGTGCAGTGAAATCCTCCGCACGTGGAATAGACGTTCGGTTTGTCGGCACCAATGAGCATCCTGATGACTCATCCCGATGTCATCAGGCTGACAACGATGCTCCGCAACGGCGGGCGCCGTGTGGTGCCGCCGACATGACACCATACAACGCAAGACATGATTTTGCTTCAGTGTTAGTAGAATTCTCATAAGTTTAGCTGTTTTTATAGTTATACCTCGACTACTCGTAGGTAAATATATTATTTATTGTATTCTTTAAATTTATATTCATAATAATAACCCATTTCAGAATGGAGATTTCAGATGTGTCAATAATTAAAGATTTATTGGAAAATCACTTTTCGAGACGAGACGTTACTACAAAAAAAGGAATAGGTAAATTAAGTAGACCGATGCCGAATATTATTCTATCGCAAAGCGTTAAGATTAAAGGACAACAGTGTGTCTGACATTTTCAAAAATCTATGTACGAAAAATTTAAATGGTTAACCGGTTGTAGTGAATTGAATAAGTTGTACTGTTGGCCATATTTACTTTTTGTTGTAATTGAAAAGGATAAGAATATTTGGACAAAACAAGGCTACAGTGATTTAAATCATGTCCACGAAGCTGCAAAGAAACATGAAAAAACACAGTCTCATATAAATGCCGTAATACTATTAAAAACATTTGGTACCGCTAGGATAGATTTAATGTTAGATCAACAAAAGGCTTCATCGATTGTTCAATACAATGAAAAAGTAACAAAAAATAGAAATATTCTCAAGAGATTAATAGATGTAGTTTGTTACTTAGCAAAACAAGAAGATGCATTTCGTGGACACAATGAGAATATAAATTCCCTTAATCGAGGAAATTATATAGAATTAATAACTTTAATTAGTAAATATGATGACCTTTTAGCAACCCATCTAAGAACTGCAACTGTATTTTCTGGAACCTCTAATAGAATACAAAATGATATTATTGCATCGATAAAAAATATTGTAATTTCAGAAATTAGAAATGAGGTAAAAGAAACTCCATTCGTTGCTATTATGCTGGATGAAACACCTGACATATCTCAAAAATTGCAATTATCGGTTGTGCTACGATATGTTAATAATTGTAGTGCACCAGTGGAAAGATTTTTGTTTTTTAAAGATGTTAGTGGTGATCGTTCAGCGGAAGCTTTGTGTAATGTTGTGCAAGAAACGATTTTGAGTTGGGGGTGTGAGAATAAACTGATTGCTCAAACGTACGATGGGGCAGCAGTCATGGCAGGAGCATTGAATGGGACGCAGAAAAAGTAAAAGACATTTTCCCAGAAGCTATGTTTGTGCATTGTTGCGCACATATACTTAATTTAGTTCTGTCGCAATCTGTATTGCTTATAAAAGATTGTAAATTATTTTTTGCAACAATTTCTGGCATAGCCTCATTTTTTTTCGGTTTCTACAAAAAGAAATCATGTTTTAAATGAAATTATTAAAAGAAAATTTCCAAAATTAGCTACAACACGTTCGAATTATTCATCTCGTTTGGTAAATACCATAAAAAGCGAAAGGCAAGGCCTATCTGATTTATTTGAAAATATTATTGAGAATCCAGAAGGCTGGGATAACGATACAATTAATATCGCAAAGAGTTATCACATGTTTTTCGAAGAATTTAACGGTAATTTTCTCCTAAATATTTTTGCCAGAGTTTTTAACTATACTGATGTTCTATTTGGCATTTTACAAAAAACTAACTTAGATATAGCATATTCTAGTCAAAAAGTAGAGGAAGTAAAAGATGCAATTCAAAATATGCGAACTTCTGTTGCATTTGATGAAGTTTATGAAGAGACTATTTCTGTAGTGGATCCCCTAAATTTAAAAAAAAAAGTCGTGTAAATTTACAAAACTCAAGTGTAGACTAAGATTAACATTTTAAAAATTTATATTACGAAATAATGGACACTATTTATTGTCAATTAGATGTCCGTTTTAAAAAATTAAATTCTATCAAATTTTTTGAACTATTGAATTTCAGTTTTTTTAAGAAATATGAAAGTAAATTTCCGGATGAATGCCTTAATTCGTTAAAGAACGCTTATGCAAAACATTTCGATTTTGTAAAGCTAACCAATGAATTATGCGTTCTTCATCGTAGTGAGTCATACCACGAAATGAATTTATCTAAACTTATTCAGCATATAATGCTGAATGATTTGACAGATGCCCTAAGCGAAGTAAATAAATTGGCACATTTAATTTGTACAGTTCCATTTTCAACTGCTTCGGTGGAGAGATCATTTTCAGCATTGAAAAGAGTAAAAAATTATGCACGTAATACAATGAGCCAGGATAGATTAAGCAATTTATCTCTAATAACAATAGAAAAAGAAATGTTATACTTATTACAGTCAAAACCAGAGTTTTATGATCATGTAATTGATGAGTTTGTTAGTAATACTGACAGACGTATGGATTTTGTGTACAAATGAATAATAAAAAGTTAAAGAAGTGTTTAATGTAAATTTTTATGGTTTTATTATTATTATTGCTGTTGTACTCTGCATGAAAACCTACCGCACGCCACTGATAAATATATATAAAACCGGAGAAAAGGACGTAAGAGCTCTTGCATTTTTGTGATATTAGCTTGCCATTTCATTTTCTCTTTTCTATTCAGTGCGTTTTTGTTACTTAGCTTTTTTAATAAACTCTTTAATTGATTGGTTTTTCATACAAATTTTAAAATTTTATACATTCTTACATTTTTATTCTGGATTTTCATTGTTCATTGTCTATCTATATACTTCTAACCATTTTTGAATTTACCGAGAGTAAACTTATTTTATTTTATTTTTGTTCATGTATACATACTATAGATTAATTGCTTATTTATCGTGCATGTATACATACTATAGATTATCATTCCTTCTGCGTACCATGATCAAATAATCAAGCATACAAATATATACATGCCTATGTATGTGTAAGGTACATACATACATGTGTGAAGCTTGAAAATTACTTATATCTCTACAACTATGAGGTAAATAAATGACAAATTGATTTTATCAGTTTTTGATGCGAATTGAAAATGTTGTGCAAAGACAATGTAGTTGTGTCTCTTAAATATTTTCACTTTTGTAATTTAATTTTAATTATTATTTGTATGGAAACGTTAATTCCTCAAAATATGTAATAAAACTCAAAACATGTATTACTAAATTCTGTCATATGAAAAGCAAGGTTTATGGGAAATAACTTCTGACATTTAAATTTTGATATCTGAACAGATTCTGGTGAGTCTTTAAGCATTTAATTCGGAAACAGAATTCTTGCAATAATGTTCCATTTATTGTGCAAGTAGAATTTAATGAGTTTCTATCTGTAAGTACTTGCAGTTTTTCTGACTCGAGTTTCCAAACAAAGTCCGTCTTTGTGTTTTATATCAAATAATGTTTCAGATATCTTTAGCATGATTTCTGAATTTAGTAATCAGAACTCTTTTATTTACTCAGAAACTGGTACGTTTCAAAGAGAAGATAATTTCCCATGAGGAATTGAAACGTTTTGCTAAGAAATAACTCTGCAACTATTTTCCCCAAAGAATCTAGACTGGCAGTAAGCATGTTGTGCGAAATAATCGATACTTTTATGCGAATTAAAATAAAAAGAATGCTACGTTCTATGCTTGCCATCATTTCCTTTCAATTCGAATTCTGTTTGACGCATTTAAGAAAATAAAGATAAGATTCTCATTTCTTAAAAGATTAAAATAATTACTAATTTTAGATAAATTAAATAGGAAAGCGAGAATAGGCAAGAGAGAAATATAAGTTCTTTGTTAGATTTACGAGATTCAATAAGAATTTGAAATTTCAGAAACAGTAGTTTATGTCTTAAAGGGCTGCAATCATTAAGTACAATCTTTACAAAACTGCATTTATTAGAAACCCAAGTGCGCCATTGTAAAAACATTATAAATCATTGTTTAACACTTTCTACTGGAGCGATAGAAATTGTACTCTCTTATATTTAAGTTTACTGATTATAGGAAATATCACAAATCTTATTTTAGTATACATGGGATTATGGGGAAAAGAGTTTATTATTTACAATAATTAAAGAATAATGCACTTTTTTATCCTGTATTGTTTTCTACACGGTCTTTAAAAAGCAAATTTGTTTAGAGTATAATTAAAATGTTCATAGTAAATAACTGATTTATTAAAAAACGGTTCCTAACGAAACCAAAAGTCTTCCTTGCGTTTGTCATACACGTACGTGTTCATTGTCAGGAAATAGTTCCCGAAATGTTAGCCGATAGAAAGAAAGTGCAAAAAAAAAATCTCTCTTATTTTTAGTACATATGCTATCAAAATGTACTACTGAAAATGCAAACAGAATCTATTGCGCTTTAATACTAAACAGAATCTACTGCCCTTTCTGGTTTGTAGAAACTTCAGTCATTGTTCAAAGTGTTAAAAATTGCTTCTTGATAATAAAGAAGTACGGTACAAATTATTAACGTTTTGCATACTTCATATTCTTTTTATCTTTGAAAATTAAAGAACTCTGAGCATCTATGGTTTTGTTAGTTTACAATAATGGCGTGCCATTGTCTGTGAATAATGAGATATGCGTGAACTCTTCAACAGAGCTTCACAACTTATTTAGCTATACAGAATATGATATTGATGTTTCGTTTTAGCAATGTCGTTGTCACGAGATGCATTTTTCTTGGAACTTTTTAGTGTTGTCACGAGATTTGTTTTTCCTGGAAAACTGTTTCACGGAACAAACGTTCTGAGCATAAATTGTCAATATATGAGGAATTTTATGTGACTGTTTTCACAGTTATTATCTAATACAGTACACACACAGACACACGTTTTCTTCCAATAAGAAACTGTGATTATTGATTTTACTCATCTCTACAGTTGTTCAAGTTTCTTCAGTATGAACTATTTAGAATGTTACCTTAATGTACAAATTTTAGTACAATATTAAATTTCATAACGGCATTATAAAGCTCCAAATTTCACGCATTTGTTTTCATATAAAATTCTAGATAAATTCAGGGATATATGCAACTTCGAGTTTCCAATTTAAATTACGTGTTTTAATATACTACATTAAGAAATTTTGAGGCTTGCATTTTCTTGAATGTTAATTAAATTTGTCGATTAAATTGTTTATACTAAATTAAATACTCGATTAAAATGCACAATCAGTGAATAGCATAAAAACATTCATACTATCAAGCTGAAAAGAAATAAGTATGACCAATAGAGCTGAAAATTTGTTGCAAAACATTTGCCATTTTGTGAGGAAATTTTTCAGCTATTTTTTATTGATGCCAACATTATTCCAGAACAGAATTTCTGAAACTAGAAACTTACGAGTACGTGCAGGTCAGGTTAGGTTATTTATTGCTATATTGTAACGTTTTTGAACTCCCGGAATGCAAGACATCAAGGCAGGTTGTCTTTTTACATTTATTTTAAAACTTAGCAAGTTAATTCTAGGTTATAATAAAGTTCGTTTTAGTATACAAAAAACAACTTTACAGCATAATGTTACAGAAGGCAAAGACAAAAGTTTCCCAGACGCGAGGAGCGTCCTACTCCAACGGCATTCTGCAGACAAAAGCCCCGTTTTCGTTCTCTGGCAAAACAAGAAACATCCGTCAATCATTTCACTTAGTCTTGCCTCGAACTAAGCTGGAAGAGCTGGGATTCTTCATGGAGATACCCATGAGAAACGGAAATTCGCTAATTGCGCATATACATTATTTTGTCACAATACACTTGCTTATAAGGGCTACTTGGCTTAGGCTGTTATTTATGGGATATCGTGAGTTTTCTTTTAACTTCCCATTTTTATTAACTACAATTTTTTGTAAATTTTATTGCTAATCAAATTAATCTTCCTCGTAAATTATCCCAGTTTCAACACGGATATGCTAGTTCGATAGTTGAAATCGATTTTATGCAATTAGAGATGAATGTTATCCCCTCTATATGATCAAAATGGAAACGAACTATTTAAAATGAAATTTTGAGTTTACGTTTTCGTAAAATGAATTAAAAAAGAATATTTTTATTAAAAATGTCTGATGTTGACACCAAATGACTTCCTTGTACAGCCTATTAAACTATACACACTTATTTTGCTGCACTTCATTTAAACTTATTTCCTCGAATTATTCTAATTTAATTAACCAATCCCTCAAAACTAGTTGATAAGTTTGCATCAAAAATTTCAAATTTTAAAATTAAATATCCCGGTCAATTTTTGTGGAACGGGATCCCAAATTTTTATAATTTTATGTTTTCATAACGAGTGTAAAACATTTCCGGATATATGCACAGGAACCGGGAAATCGGAATTAAAGTAAGATTTCGTGATTTTTCAAAAGTAAAATTTCATGTAAAAAAACAAATTGCCAAACCTTGGTTATTTTGGTCATTTAAAACACTTTTGTACTTGGAAGTCTATGAGTACGCCAAATGATTACAAAAATAAAGCCCGAGTAAGGATTTTTAAGCTGAGTAAGGGATTGGTTATATATTTAAAAGTCCTTAAAAAACAGAGTTTCACAACTAGATGTTATAGCAGTCCCATATACAAAATTTCAATTTTCTACGGCCAATCGATTTTAAGTTATGTCAGATAGAAACATACACACGTTCATACGTACGTATAGAGGTCACTAAAAAAGTCCGTTTTAAACCCATTTTACAATTCATTTTGGGAAAAAGAGTGCTTTATTCTGTGTATATGCGCAGATGTCACGCAAAAAATTCGTCCAAATGTATTCAGAAATCTCAAATTCTGTTGAAATACGATACCCGAAAATTTTAAGCCTTTTAAAACACTTTCTTTACTTCTTACAAGGAAATAAAAAAAGCTTTTTATAAAAAAAGGAATTTTTAGTTAATTTATAAAAAGTTATATTTTTAGGTATTGATGATAAAATTTTAAGTACCTAAAATCAGCTGGCTTATAAAAGATGACTATATATACTTTTGGTAGACATTTGATTCTTGATATTGAAATTAAAAAAAATCGTTTTTTTTTTCATTCGTACTTAATAATGACAATAACTGATTTTTGAACTAAGTGACTGAATTACCTGTGCTTTTATATAGAGAATAACTTAATTGTTATTGTTGAATCTGAAAAATTTTGCGGGTTTTCTATTAATTTTTAAATTTTACTTGCATACTCAACCTCTCTTGGTGCCGTGACAGACTAAAAAAAAACAATACTAAAATTCTCATAAAAATTATATTGAAATTCATGAAATCAATGAAAGAGACTGGTGTTTGAAAACAAAAATAATTGATACCTTAAGCTAGATTAAATTTTCATAAATCCTCACACAGTAAATTAAGTTTTATCGTATCAACTCTCAACTCTTAAGTTCAATAAGAAATGGAAATATCCTCCCTGGTGTTTTGTTAAAATCAAAAGATTATTAATCATGTAAAATGCATTCCTGACACAAAATCATCAACATGCTATCTCTCACTAAAACTAACTAATCAGCTTTGCTTCCTGTAAACACATAAATTTCAATACAACCTTAGAGATAGCCACAAACACTTAAAAGTAAAACACAGAACAGTTCAAAACACCAGAGAGAAATAAATCTCACACACTAAGAAGTCAAAGCACCAGTTCAGTTAAATTAATAAATCTGGAAAGGATCATATGGGTGACCTACAGTAGACCACAAGATAAAAACACAAAAAATATACAATAGTAAATCAATAAAGAACATTTATTTAATATTCCAAAAGATTATTCATTCAGAATAGCTGGCCAGACTACCCCTACAAACATTTACAAACAATTACTCACAATTTTTCATGCGACAATCTGTACCATGATCAATATTGTATCCAAAATTATTAGTTATATACCTTACAATAATTTCGTAATTATCGCTGAACCATACTTAACCATACTTATAGTCTGAAACATTTTTTTATTCTTTAAATATTTCCAAATCTTACCAAATCTTAATGAAACAATTTACAATTTCTATTAATTTTAGAAGGTTACTCAAGCATTTAAACTTACACTACATATACAAATATTTTAAATAAGTTTTCGTTAAAGTGAAAGACGAAGCTTTTTTCCTAATAATCAATTTCACAAAATTCTAAATCAGTTAAGGGCAATAAGTTTGAGGACACATAGTGATATAGAATTAAATATAAAATCCAAAAATAATCAACTCACGGTGGAGAAAGGATTCCAGTCCAGATTTCGTCTTCCTATTTGTGTACGAAACGCACGTAAAAGAAGTTCAAAAATTTTCTTCATCAATGCTGCACCAATTTGTCAATTCACCTGTTGGGAAAAACTTCCTCATGGATACAGTCCTTCTACATGCAAGGAGGTCCAACTTAACATGAATGTCCACCAACATTTCGATGATGTTCTCGACAAAGATAAGTGCAAGCCGCAGTAATCTGTAGGTGAAAGCCCACCGACTTCTCAATGATGTTCTCACTGAAGATAAGTGCAAGTCGAAGCAATCTGAAGGTTAATGACGTTTTTCTCCTAAATTTTTTTATCAGTAATCTGGAACTACAGCGTGAGCTTTAAATCACATTTTTCCTCAAGGAAAAACCATCAGTGAGAATTGGACATAGCCGCAGACCTCCAAAAGACTCGCCGACGACGATACGATGGGAGCCCGCATCGTTCTCGGGCCAATTCTCACCCCGAAAATTCGCCTGTAACCGCAGCTGTACCAACGGATGCCCCGGGGAAAGGGGGCACCACCGGGCTCTCTCTCTCTCTCCTCAAAAAAGACTCGAAACTAAGACAAATCTTCAAAATCCCGCCTTCGGCCTGGGAGCGACCAAATTTAAAACCTCACGAAGCTCAAAATGTGGACCGCCTCTATATTTACTATTGGTTAAAAAAATCCATAAAATTAAAATTCACCAATGCTACACAAAACAGTAACCCTCTCTAACCACTAGGAACAGACCAATAAATACTAACCAAAATTCTAAGAAAATCAGTCCTATACAAGCCCCTATTTTCAAGTGACAAGTGACAAGTCAAATCAGTGACAAGCCCCTATTTTTCAAGATTAAAAACAAGGGATGTTTACACCGTAAATCGGTTAACGTAACAACTCTTCAGACAAATCTTAAATTTTTGTACTCCCATAATTCTATCAAGAATCAGCGCCGCTAAGCTGATCGCCTTTGAACGAGAAAAACGCATGTTCGCCCCCGCAAGATAAGGGGACGAAAAAATGCAGCTGGCCGCCGACCCTTGACCCCAAAATTCTCCTCCCGTGAGAACGCAAAAACTGACTATTGCTGTACAAGCTTTTCTGCTAACTTAAAGAAATTTTACCCAAATCAAAAGAATTAATTTAACAAGAGTATAATTTAAAAATTACATCTCAAACATGAACATTAAAATTTCACTATTCACTATAAATTAATAACATTATTAAGCACTGTAAAATAATACTTAATAAATCTACACAACATTATGTTTGTTATTATTACAAAATCTGTATAATTTGTCAATAAGTTTTGAATAATTATGTAAACTTAACTGAAAAATCTAAAGACTTTCAATATATTATCGTAATGGCTAAAGAGTCAAAACTTAAACCTGATAAATATTTTTCCTACTTTCTTACGCATTATTGAATTCGATACTTAGTTCAGTGTTTTTGATCATACTACTCAAAGATAACGCTACTTTTGTAATATAAAGCTTGTTACCCTCTACAGTACAACTTTCCCCATAATATTGAAAATAGATTGATAAAACTATCTATCGAATTTTCAAAACTTTGTAATCAGAGTTATAAAGTCTAGGACCATATTAAAAGAAATAAAGCATGTATTCACATTTATATGAACATTCTGAAATATGCTTTATTTACGTTTTCACACACACACACACACACACACACACACACACACACACACACACACACACACACACACACACACACACACACACACACACACACACACACACAAAGCTTTTTCAATTTAGAAAGCCTGGGTTTGACGATCTTTCGATGTACTATGGTGTAGGTGCTCTGGTGGACTATAAGGCTGTGTTCACACGGGAGCATAAAGGGAATAAATGGTGTAAGCCGGGCTACGTTGCCAAGGCAACCAGTCTGTGCTAAGTCACAAAATCTGCTTTAGGGCTCTTGGCGTAAGGTTCTAACTTTTCAACTTTATGCCGACTTGGGATAAGCGTCGACCAATCAGAGTGAAGCTAAAACGAAGCGGCAACAAGCAGACCGAACTCGGGAAATCACTCGAGCGGGAAAACAGTGCGGAAGAGCTGTAGAGACATCCACGCCTGCGCAAATTTAGCTTCTCTCATTGGCCACAGACTCCGTCTCGCAGATGTGAACGGAACTACCGTATTTTATGCCCCCGTCTGAACGCAGCCTTAAAGGCCGTTCCCACTAGGGTTTATCTAAGCTAACGGATACAACTGACGTAGCAGACCCATTTCCAAAACCAGTTTTTTCCCATAGGGCAGCAAGTTGAAAAATCTGAACAGTGCATAGCGGTGCTAGTCGACACATGTAAGTGACTCCCTTAGCTCAGCTAAACCCCAGTGGGAACGGCCCTTAGGCTGCGTTCAAACGGGGGGAATAAAGGGCATAGAGGCCTTTATTCCCCCGTTATAGTCATAAGGGCATAAAATACGGGAGTTCCGTTCACACCTGCAAGACGGGGTCTAAGCTGTGGCCAATGAGAGAAGCTAAATTTGCGCATGCGTGGATGTGTCTTCAGCTTTCCCTTCGATTGATTTCCCGCGTTTGCTCTGCTTGTTGCCGCTTCGTTTTAGCTTCGCTCTGATTGGTCGACGCTTATTCCAAGTCGGCATAAAGTTGAAAAGTTAAAACCTTACGCCAAGAGCCCTAAACCAGATTTTGTGACGTAGCACAAACTGGTTGCCTTGGCAACGCATCTCGGCTTAAACCCTTATGCCCTTTATGCTCCCGTGTGAACGCAGCCTTAAGCTTTAGTGTAGGTAATATAAGTATGTATCTTAACTTATTAGACGTTCTTCATTCTGTCTCAAAGTAAGGCACCACGAGTCAGCACACCCCGCCGAACCAGGCCCAGAGGTTCAACCCTGTCCTCGAACCTTGGAGGGATTGGCAGTAACGCATCTGGTGTACACATAGACCCCAGGGCATCATTGGTTGTCGAATTGCTACCTATCAATCACACGAGCTGCCCGTCGCCTAAGCACATTACCTGGAATACCCAGGCGCCACCCCGGGCTACTAGAGTCTTGAGCTGTAGGACGTGCCAGACCCACGGGTCGACCAATAAATGATCTTTCCGGGGCTTTAGAACCCCTAGGTTCATAATTTGTATACCCCCGTGGCTGAGACTGCCTAGGTACAGATCCTAGCCAGTAGCTTCACAGAGCTCTCTACGTCGGCCCCCCGGGGGATAGGTATGTATGTAAAGTCTATGTAATAAACTTCATATATGATATAATAAGATACATTAAAAGTTTTGAAATTTTAATAATATAATGTTTCTCATAGCAATATTCCAATCTGTACTACATAAATGATATTTATACGCATAATTACTTAGCAATAAGTACCCATTTTTTCCCATTTTTCGAAAACTTGATTAAAACAGAAGTTCGACAAAATGTGATATAAATGAAACTTCTTATATATAATAAAATTCTAGTATTTCTTTCTACATGCAATGAAAAAAAAAGAATACTTTTTTATGTTTGCAAAAAAATACTGGCTTTTTTCCTTGATGTATGACTACGAAAATTGTGAATTGAGCTTCTTATAGCAGAATTCTAATCATAGAAGCAAACAACGATAAAAAAGTATGAAAGACTATCTTAAGGAATTTCAGCCAATAAAAAAATTTAAAAAAAATTGACATGTCCTCTTTTTGATCGAGTTACGACACGCAACCATCCGTGATGTCTAGGCACATGATATATCATCGTTTCTTAAATAAATACATGTACTTCTGGTTCTTTTTTCTCCCTGAGCTATCATCGTCATAAAAATAAAATTTAGTTTTTTTCACTTTCTTGACTTCCGAACCTAGAGTTTATATTTAAATCTTTTCCAGTCTGAGAAATGCATCAAAGGCGTAAGCACGTTCAATACTATATTATTGATTTTGGTGTTGCCCTAAAATAAACTCAGTTAGTTGAGAATTCAGTTTTGATATCGGATACTTGAGTCCCAACTCTTGCACTACTGCTTATATACTGTCTAAGAATTCTTAAATGTTTGTTGTCAGTCACTTACCTCCTCATCTTATCAACTGAAGGAGAGATATTTTAAAATATTTATTACAATTTGTTTAGTAAATATATGTAAATTTCTATTTATGTAAGTAAATTTCTGTTCTATTTTTTTACTGAGGGAAAAAGTATATTTCCTCGTGCCCCACAAAGTATTACACGATGCTTACAAAAGTGCAAGTAAAAAAAAGATACATCAACTTTAAATAATACAATTAATTCAAACATCTTTGACTAAAAGGAACACACACAAGAAGAAAATATAACATAAAAATAAATTTAAAACGTTTAAAATAAACATCGACAAAGGCATTAAAAGCAGGCCAAGGATAAAGAAACGAGTTCATAACATTACGGTGGCTAATTAATTTTAGTCTACATTTCAGTGAATTTCTTGCAAAATGATGTGAAGGGCAGTCAAAAAGTCAAAATCAGGTGGAAAACACATTGCTGAACTCCGAGATCACAATAACACAAACAGGAAGATGTCAGCTTAACCGATCAGAGTAAACAATTAAACTTGTCATGCCCAAACAGAAACTGCGTAAGTTCATATTGAGCAATAAATTCTCATTTTTCAATTTTTCAAATATAGTCAAAAAGACCTTTCTTGTAATATCTCCCTCATCAGAAGCTATATAACTATAATTCCCTTGTTCAATCATTTTAGCTTTTTTTTTAAATACGATTTCTGAATATTTACTTCAACATTAGTATCTTTTTAGTTTATTTACTTTTCACCCTGCGTACGTCTTGTTATTGATACAGTTTGAGCTTACCGAATAGTCGTTTCACAGCTCAAGCAAAGATCTAGCCAGCAAAGTAAACTTAATTTAGCTAGAATTTTATACTTTAATTTTTGTCTTCCTAAGAAATGGCTCAAGCACATTTTTAATAAAATTTGTACTAGTTGAAATTAAAATTATGAAAAATAGAATAAAATAATCTTACATATCCCTTTACTCTATGATCATAAATCCGTGGAAGATTGCACTATAATAAGTAAGAAACTAATTGAAAAGGGCATAAGGTATTTTCGCCCTCCTTCTAGCATGCCTTCGTGATGTAACTGAGAGCAAACTCGACGCATATTCTGGAGGTCCGATGTTGGAATCCCGGTGAGGGCACTGCATATTTTTCACATTGCCTACTGGCAAATAACCTAATTACTCTGCAAGTGGCGTCCGAACTAAAAGGTGGTAGACGATAATTCTGAATTATCGTCATGTTTGAATAGTATTAATTTATTTACAACTTTTATGCATTAGTTTTCCGCGATTAAAAGTATCCATTCAAATATACGAAGGAGAGGAAATGCGATTATGCCCAAATTATTGCGGATTTTGGGAGGGGGAGTGCTAATTCCTCTTGATAAGCCACCATTCTTCCGGGAAATCGGCAGTAATTTACTTACTTTTTTTTATATATGCATTTCTCTATTTTATTTTATTTTTTATGTATGTACTATTCTTTTTTTTATTTGATTTTGAAAAACGTTTTTGAGGTATACCAATAAAAATATTAAAGTTCTTTTAAGTTTATTACAAGTTAATAGTGTTATCAGAGTACTGTTGAGTTTTAATAATATCTAATTTCAAATAACAATAGTTTTGCCCTTCCTTTCCTAGCAGATAATCACAAAAAGAAAATTATCAATTAAATATAATAGTATGTACGTATTTATATATAACTGCTTACAGAAACAAAGTTAACTGTGCATGCCTAAATATAGCCAAAATTATCAGGTTTTTCTAAATTTTAGAAAATTGTAATCGGAATTTAAAGCATTTTAAATAACAATTTTTTTTAACTTTTATATTTTTACCTTTTGAACAAAGTGAATATGTACATATTTGCTACATTTCCGAAGCATTTTTGTCCGGAAGTTTCCCACTTAACGCATCTGAAATCCTTAAGTTGCTCAATTCAAGAATCCATACAATCTGAGTTCATATAGTTAATATGATTTTCCCTCCGCGTGTTCATGTAATTGTACCATGCTTCATATTAACTGCTGGTGCTTGGAATGAAAATAGGATAGACTGCAGAAACAAATGTGGACAGCTTCCTGTTGATGACACATAGACCAGTCTTCGCGACGATGAGCCTACTTTCATTAAGCAGCCCAGAACAATTCTTATTGCGTCTTAGTAAATTTTGATCTTGTAAATTTTACCTAGTAGATTTAATCCAGCATTTTAGCGGGTCAAGTGAGTCTTGGTTCTTGGAAATTTTTTTGACCACCAAAAACCATTGTAAGGATTTTGATCCAAATTGATTTTGATATAACGTAACCCGAATTTAAATATTATCATTAACTATGTTCATAAAACCTAAAATGAAATATAAAACGTTATGGGACAGATTTTTAATGTTATTCAGATTGAGATCAGAGAAGATATCAGCAGAGAAACATGACTCTTTACATCTTTTGCGAATCTACTTCTTGCATTTTAAAAGTTCCTTTGCCCTCTTCGCAGTTGCCTGTTGAAAGAAAAGAATAATTTTACTTAAAAATGGCAGCTATGTTAGTATCTTTAATTAGCAAGAACAATTTTGAGGAGATGTAGTTGTAAACCATTAACTGTCAATAGTTTTCGAAACACCTTACTATGATTCAAATGAATGAGCTAATAATTCCTATATATTGGATCGTTTATTATCACAATGCACTTACTATTGACTGTTTAAATCTGCCTAAGTGTTATCTAAAGCGTATTAACGAAGAGTATAGGCGTGCGAATGAATAAATGACAATTCTGCATTAGTTTAAATCTACTATGAGAACTGATAATATTACTAGGTAATTTTAGCTGAATTGTTTCAAATTGTGAAATATACTACTGTAGATAAAAATATTGATTACGTATTTAGCTATATATTAGAATTTCTGTAATGCTTTTCAATCCCATCTATTAAGGTATGGTTTCTTATTGCTTTAAAACTTCAAAACTAGCCCTAATTAAACATTACTTAATTGCTTAAACATTTGTTTTACTTAGAGCTCCTTGATTTTAAGTAGAAAATAAGTTAATTTATTATACCATATTAGAATAACTCATTAAAATTTCTATGTTGCAAAACAGATAAGTAAATGGCTTTCTTTTTGCATTTTCAACATTCTCATAATTTCAAGAAAAGTTTACAAAACGATAAACTGATATCTAAATATATCTTTGAATCTCATAAAAAGGTTTTAAAAGGAAAGAATGGCCATTTTCAGAAATAAAAGCTTAGATAATAAGATGAAGAAAAGGTTCAAAATAATGAAAGAAGAGGAAAGCCGTATAAAAGAACCGTATTTTGTTATAAAATGAAAAATTTGCCTTTTTCTCATTTTGAGATTTTAAAATTAATTAAAGATAATTCAGATTCTAAGTCACAAATAAAATTGATTAAAATAATACACGCATGAAGCATATCTGATTTCTATAACTAGCTGTTAGCACTATTTAGAGACTTTGCGTACTTAATCACTGCAATAATTACTTAAAACTCCAAATTCAAAGCATTAAGCAGTTAACCAATTTTCTCTCTAGTTCATAAA
This sequence comes from Stegodyphus mimosarum, assembly GCA_000611955.2. Lineage (NCBI taxonomy): Eukaryota > Metazoa > Arthropoda > Arachnida > Araneae > Eresidae > Stegodyphus > Stegodyphus mimosarum. Next base: position 343,568 of record KK118640.1, read on the forward strand.
ATGAGTTTAATTGCTGAAACTCGAGTTACGTCTAAAACAGTAGTAAATAATCTTGCATATTAGTATAACTGTTTAGCAGTTAATTTAAACCTGAAAGAAAGTGCTTATATGACTTTTCACTCTTTTCTCTAACTCGAATTCATTTCAACCGGTTTCATCCACAGAGGAAACAAAAATCATATTGGTAAATGAGAACCAGCAGTTTTCAATCTATATTTCAAATCAGGATAAGTGGAAAAAAGATCGGATCACCTTCGTAGGAATTTATTTTCATTAACCAGTTAAGCTTTCTTTCCTATAAGCCTTCACTCCCCTAATTGTCAATGCCAGAATATTTAAATTTGGTAGCGCGCGTGAAGGAATGCAAATTCTACCTTTAGTAGAAAAGGTTTAAATACTGATATCTAGAAGGGAACTATAAATTTAAAAAAAAGTGGGAAAGCGTTGTACCTTTATAGAGTTGTCAGGACTACTGTTTCTTCTCACTGCCTTTAGAAATTTAACTGGAGTCCTGAGTAGGAACAGGTAGTCAAAACTACACTGGTGAAATAAATTAAGAGAATTTTTATATTTGATCTACGATCTCTAGAACTACTGGACAGATTTAAATAAAATTTGGTGTGAACATTGGTTGATATAATACAAACAAAATAAACATTTAACAGTTATAATAGACACACATGTCCATGTGTAACAGTCATAGGAGTCTGAAGGTCTGAAACAGCGGTTGCAGAAGATACAAAAGAAATGGGCTAATAGGGGATATGATCCCCTCTTACAGCCATACAGGCCTTGCAACGTGATGTCCTACTGGAAATAAGGCAGTTTATCAGTGCCTGTGGCAGTTTTTCCCACTCATTCAGCAAAGCTGTTTCCAGAAACGCTGGTTCTCGAAAGGGGGTTGCGAGTTGCAATTGCCCTCCCCAGAGCGTCCCAGACATGCTCTATAGGGTTGAGGTCTGGAGACCTGGCTGGCCAATTCATCCGGCAAATATCTTCACTCTCGAGAAATTCGTCGACAAGAAGAGCTGTATGTGGCCTCGCATTATCATCCTGTAAGATGAACTCAGGGCCCACCCCACCCCAGAAAAGGCAAACATAGGGCTCTAAGATCTCATCCCTATATCTCACACCAGTCACAGAACCTCTGTCAAAGACGTGGAGAGGTGTGCGGCCATCCAACATGATGCCTGCCCAGACCATTACACAGCCACCGCCATAATTGTTGATTTCGCTGACATTGGAGGGTAGGTAGCGGGTCCTTGGCTGTCTCCATATGACAGTAGGGCGAGAATCCGTATTTAGGCTAAAACTAGACTCGCCGGTGAACAGAACGGTCGCCCATTACTCCGTACTCCAATCACTATGCTAATCGGACTCTCCTGTCCGTAGACGGGCGCAGGACGTAAACAGCCAGTCTTTTGGCAAACAACCCTTTCTCATTCAGTCTTTGGGAAACGGTCACCCTTGTTATATGGGTTCTTGTGGCTGCATTGAGGTCCCGAGAGAGCTGATAAGCTGTAGCTCCTCTGTTACGCCTAGCTAAAATGGACAAATAGCGATATTCTCTAGCCGTCGTGGCTCTTGGACGACCTTGCCAGGCTTTCTCTCGATGGATAAAGTATCCTGGAACTGTTTCCATTGGTTACATGCGAAGTTGGGTGTTAAATTAAACTCTCTGCATATCTGGACTTGCAACTAACCTGCCTCTAGTCTCCCCGCAATTCTCCACCTCATTACATCATCTAAACATCGGTGGTTACTCATTTTTACTGTTCCGATGTGAATTTAACCGATTGCTGCAAGATAATATCAAGAAATTCGCCGAGGTGTGCTAGCGAATGCAATTCGTCTTACTCTGCACGCTCTTATAAAGCCTGTTTTTCTACTGGCTTCGCCTACACACAAGTGTACGCTTACGTATTTGCCGTACAAGATTTGCATTTTTATCTAGAAGCAGTGTGTTTTCCTTCAGTTCAGTTCTTTTCATGCAATTCGATAAAATATGCAAATTCTCTTAATTTATTTGACCAGTGTATGTTCGTGCGTGTGTAGAAGATACAACAAAAGTAAGGAGAATTCAATTTACCCTGTATTTCTTACAGCGTACAGCTGTTCTCGCACTTCGGGATACAGAGACCAGCACGTATGGTCTAAAACATAGAAAATAAGAAATAAACTAACTTAATTAAATAAGAACAAAACTTAGATGCTTTACAGAGAGTAGTAACGCAAAGATCGGCCTTTTAACACTACGTATGTAGTGAGCGGAATGCAAAAAACTACAATACGTCTTCAAATATCAGAGAGAACTAAGTTCTGGTCTTAGTTCAGACATGAACTAACTGAAAAACAAGCGTATGGTAATGGTAAGGTAACGAGAAGTCTCTCTCTCTCTCTCTCTTCCTGCTAAAATCCATATCTTAAATACTTATACAGTTTGCAACCTCATTTGCATAAACAATTGCATTCGCGATTATTCTGACCGAAAATGGAAAATAAGAGAGGACAGCAAAGTTTTAAAATAAAACAAACGTAAGTAATTTTAGTAAAACTTAAAATCCTTACAGCATGAGCTTCTGATTCTGCATTTATTGTTGGTTAAAGTGGCGTAACTTCTTTTAGTTTGCTGCCACGACGCTTCGACGCGGATTTAGGTAACAGGATTTTCAGAGCCCTGGGGAAAAGTCTACTGTTGTGTTAATATCTTTGAATTTTAAGTTTAATTTTTGTTAGTTGAGTTACCGCCCGAGCGAGGCGTAGTCTGTTAGCGTCAAGTCGACGCATTATGAATTTTAAAGAGTTGAATAAAGGGTTCTTTTAACCCTTCTCCTGTCTGGTTCCCGCAGCTACTTCAGCTGTCATTCTCAAAATTAAGTAACTAGACATTACAACCTATTAGATCAAGAGAGAAGAGAAGGCAATGCGAAACATACAATTACGCAACGCTACACCTTGTGTTTGGCGTAGATTTCGCCCAAGACTCTATCGATTTCAAGGGTGAACAGGTACAGATCCGTCTTCATCAGAAGCAAAGATATTCTGCACCGAAGTGAGAAAGGACAGCCGTATTTATACCAAAAGCAAAGTAAAGCGACACTTTCTAGATAATGAGACCCATATTAGTCTTGTTTTTGTCACACGAAATCAGCCTTCGATACTTCTAAAACGCTCTGTAACCTCTAATTGCAATTTTTTATAAGCGAATGAGTGAAATAAATGTAAAAATTAGAGACAGAGAGAAAACAAAAGGATAACTACTGACAAAATTATGAAACTTTTCGTATATGTATTACATAACTTTTATAGCATCATTAAATTGGGCATATTTTTATCAGGTATAATGAAACCTCGGCTGACGAATTTAGCTCATTCATGAGGGAAATCATTATTGAAATCATAAACCGAAAAATATTTTTCATGTAGGTATTAATGTAAAATGGATTAATGCGTTTTCGACCACAGATAATCATTTATTTAAAATTTACAACAGTGATTTGGTCACAGATTTATAACATAAAATATTGCAAATCATCAAATCTAGAAAAAAAAGAAATCAAAAAAAAGCGTAAATACAGTATTAAACAGATAAACTAGACGAAAATTCAATTTAATTCTATCGTACCTATACAAAGAAAAAGGGTCGGCATAGATGGAAATTAATAAGGAGGAGAAAAAGAAGAGATGGCATTGTTCAGATAAGAAGTTCCCTTTCATAAAGATATCAGGTAACCGTCTTTCTGAGATATCTTTTATCTTCCCCTTGGCTTTGAGCACCATTCACCAAGTCCTCTCTGGGCCTTCGTTTCACTCAGCATTGTTCAATGGGATTCGTTAGAGTGATGCAGACACTGTCATTGAAAACACCTAAATACCTTGCTGTAGCTTGCTACCGCTTTATTAGGAGGATATTATTACGTTAAATTTGCACTTTATACCATTCTGTACAAATTTAGCCGATTAAGAACTAGATTCATCTTGTGTTCGTTTCTGTTCCTCTGAAGACACTTCTTCCGTAACTCCCTGTCCTCGTTGCTTCTGAAGATGTTTCAGTTCTTTTTTGTTGAACTAATATTTATGATCTTCTGACACCTTCACGTCTTCTTGCTAATTTAAATTAACATTTCTTCAGAAAATCATATATAAATGCTTATGGTTTTACCTAAAGACACAATTTTATAGATAACAAAGCAAATTCTTAACGTGAAAATCCTATGCATAATTAATAAATTTAAATATGAAATCCTATGCATAAACACAGTCTGGCCATAATTTACTCCAGGCTGAATTCAAGGCCCGGTAAATACCTTGCTGCAAGGCTTTCTTAATGAGATTTAAGCGACGGAAAATATTAAAATGATATGTCTGGAAGACTGAGCGTGTATTCTATGTCAGAAATACTTGAAGCTCGCAATTAATTGAACAATTAAATTAATCCCTCTTATCAAAAATCGAACCTGAATTAAAGAAAATTTAACAAAAGTTGTTATCAGTTATCACAAAATGGCAATGAAACCTTATGACTTCATTTGCGAAAAATCTTTTTGACTGCGGTTAAATATGTAAAAAAGGAAGTACTTCTGTTTACAATTAAGAGTTCATGCAGCAGAGGGAAGAATAAAAAATGGCGTGTAGCAGATATGGTCAATATTACGATCTCGAAGCAAATTTGGTGAATCATCATTTATGTTTCTTAACGTATGTGCATAAATCTTCTTTCACTAAATTATGGTTTCAATGAAGAAAATTCCATTTATATACACTAATGAAATCCTAGCAATTAGTTATTTCCTTTTTTAATTATTTTCAGTAAATACACTGTGCATTTTAATAGATGCACAAAAAAATGGGACATTTCTATAGCTCCCGTTCTACTGGACCGATTGACGAAATTCAAATTGCGTTTTCCATGTCTCGAAAGCGCGACTTGGGATATGTATTAGATTTATATATAATTTTGTTCTAATATAGGTATTTTGACACAAAATCGAACTTTTTCTGAGATGACATGCCAATTTTTTTACATATTTCGATTCTACGACTCAAATTACGCCAAACTGCCAAGTTTTGTAAATATCGCACGAGTAGTTTTCAAAAAATTCGATCTCAAACTTTTAGCTTCTCAATGTTAATTGAATTTGATATATATTTATTAATATCTCTGTTCTTATTACACTTACTTGATTCCCTCTTTCACAGTTCAAAATTTAGGTTCACTCCAAATAAAACTGACCCATTTTTTATGATTTATTTTTTAAATTTGTATTTTAAAAAAAATTATAAATTTTTGGAAAAATCTTTTGAATTATAACCTATAAAATTTTTATTATTACTTTAAAGTAGACGTATTTCTAAGTATACCTGCAAAAAATTAGAGCTTTTTACTCAAAATTTTCGAAGATACACCTGAATTTATATGTTGGTGCGTTTTGAAATTTGGCATATTTGTTGAAAGCGATAACATCTAATGTGGTTTATGCACTTTGCTAAAATTATTTGAAAGTAGAACAATGTGACATTTTTTCCGCTTCTGACAATGGAAGGGATAGGAAAGTAGGTTGCCATGTATTAAGAAGTTCGCCAAGTGAATTATTTTTGACGCAAACTGGAAAAAAAAATTCGCCAAGTTAAATTTTTTAATTTCTCCGTAAATTTCGCACCAAATTTTACGAAATTTAATATTTAGGTATAATTTGAGTCATAGAAACGAAGTATAAAATATTGGTATGCTACTTCAAAAAAAGACCCATTTTGTGTCAAAATACCTATGTTAGAACAATGCTATGTATAAATCTAATATATATCCTAAGTCGCTCTTTCGAGACATGGAAAATGCGATTTGAGTTTCGTAAATCGGCCCAGTATAACGGGAAACATAAAACTGTCCCCCCTTTTTTTCTTTATGCTGTGTACATACTATTTCCTTAGCAGTCTTTTAGCGAAGGACGTAACTTTTACACTCGTAAAAATGTTACATATATTATCAGTCCCTTTTTTACTATATTTGCTTCAAATCTATATATACATTCCTATGAAGAATGCAGAGCCAGCTTTACTATTACATCCATATGGAGCCACTTTTGCTTTTATCACTAGGTTACCGTTATAGCATCTATATTTTCAGAGGCCTTTTGTATTTTTGCGACTTAAATGTACTTTTACCATGTTTATAAAAACCTGTATTTTATGATGCATACATATCACGATAGTTTAGGAATAAGTTATATTTTTGGTACTTAAATAGGTCTTTATCCTTATTTATCCATTTTTCAATACGTATGTATCACAATGGCAATCGCAGTTATATTATTAACATTATTTAATGCTAATTGAGACTTTATCTCTAATGACTGCTACTAATTATACAGGGAGTTTGAATGTGTTGAATTCCACGGATTTGATTGGCAGCTCGCGCATTACATTTCGCATAAAAAGTCGATCCTTTCAGTAAACGTTAGCAAACCAAGGTCACAACCATAGTCGAATAATGTCCTATAAATTTATATTTGCACAGATTTTGAATTCAGACTGAAAGATTTCTTGTAATGTCTTTTTCTTTTATTCAGGAGCTTTGAATACTGGTGAAGAATTGTGCTGGAATGGGATGTGGTGGTACAAAACCAGCAGCTTGCCCACAGGTCTAAACTTGTATCTTATCTCTCAAAAATGAGTGTTATGTAAATTAATAATTAATTTAATCTTGTATTATTTTAAAATTTCATTATTAGAGGTGCTTATCTGTACATTTAATTTGCGTACATGTAAGATCAAATGCAATACGCAAGATATTAAAAAAATATTACTCGATTAACTACCTGTTAAATATCCGATCCTAAACCTAAGGCTTCAGAATAAGAAATTCATCAAATAAAGCAGATTTTCAGAATACAACAATTTTCATGTCATGAAACTTCCTAGAAAAATATGTAATACCGTATATTCCGGCACTTTTAATACAAAAAATAGGACCGAAATTTACCAGTGCGCGTTATGCTCCGGATATGAAAACGATAGCATAAAAATAAGGAAAAAATTTGATTCTAACACGCAACAAAATGCTGCTTATTTAAAAGAAATTACATAGCTTACGAAATTAAGCATTTATTTTATCGGATAACATGAAGAGTTCGTCATGTTCCTCTTCCGTTATATCTTCAGGCGTATCATCGAATTTTGTTTCATCCTCGTCATCACTGGCATTTTGACCCATAAATAAATAATCGTTATTCGTTCTATCTTTCATTAACACCAAACATCCTTGCTGCAGCACGATTTCCATTTTCTTTCGCAAAATGGTGGCTTTGCATTTGAAACCAGAACTGTGTTTGTTTCTTTTCGCGAGAGCCATATTTACTACTAAAAGGAGCATTACATCAACTATATTTCAACTAAAGCAAATGCGATTTACTAAACCCTTCCATTTCCTCTTCAAAATCTCGGCTTCAAATGACTACAGAAAGAGAAAACATCTAACTCCCAACTCCACAAATTCATTGAGGTTGGAAGTGCTCTGCAATAGCATTCTTTTGGACATTTGCATTGAATACAATCCACCCTCTTTGCCGGAATATTTACTCCCTCAAGCATATAACCCCCCACACATTTATTGTTCCCCTTGTCACATATCAGTTCGCTTTACCAGTGATTGAAAGGCTAGGACAAATGTTCGAATAAGTGACTTCAAAACATAAGAATATTACACATGTATCTGTTAGGTTTCTTTGTGAATAATTGGGTGCGCGTTAGACGGAGCATGTACCTAAAAATTAAAAACTGTAGCTTGAAATTATAGATGCGCGTTATACACCGGTGCAAGTTATACGGCGGAAAATACGGTAGCTTAACGTTTATACAGGCCTTTTGCCAAGTAAGTTATTTCTTCCCCAAATAAAATGTCTTCCAGAAAAAACTGGTTTCTCTAATACACAAAAGTGACCCCAAGAAAAAATTGTCAGAATTATAACTTGAACTATTTTCATCTGATGGGCAGAAATGAGGAAATGTTGATTTTAAGGATCGTAAATTTCTAAAGTTCATCCTTTCTGAAAACGGAAATTTGCAGCCCATGATTATACCTTTATGTTTCTTTGACATAAAAGATAACGTTTAGAAGAATGTATCCAAACGCATACACTTTCGAATATATGCATAAAGGCCTTTGGCCATATTTGTACAGAGTGAATTTTAGTTACTGATTACCTCGGACAAATTTGAACATACGATGGTGGAGATTTCTTTGATTCACTAATTCATCAGTGAAAAAAATTATTGCCACTTATTATTTTTTTCCTGCAAGTTCAGCATAAAATGTTTCTTCTGTTCATGAGTATATACACTAAATTCATTACGTGACAAAATTAGAGGTGTTTGATAGACTAACTTATTTGATTCATTTCTTAAACTTGAAGTACATGTCTACAACCGTTCAATGATTCACGAGCTACTTAACCATGTGATCTCTGTGAAATATTTCGAATATTCATGTGCTCTATTTTTATGAAAAGGAAAATTTGATGATAAAATGCATGTTGATCCACAAATGGGGCAGAAAAGAACCATAAACCTTAACTACTTACTCAAATAAATATGGGAATCTTTTTAAGATTGCATAAAGGTTCTTTTTTCTTTCATCCGAGTAGCATCCATTCATGGGGATTTTCTTGGATAACAATATATTTAGTTTTCTATTACAGCTTAGAAAGTGATTTTTTAAAGAAAATGAATGCATTTAGGATAACACTTTTTTAAAGATAAATTAATGGAAACAGTTTTCAACATTTAAAAAATAAATATGCATATGAAAGCAAACTATGAGTTCCAAATTCTGGTAAAATACTTGAAGCAAGTCAAAAAAGTATTGAAGTCCAAACAATTTTCCATTATGTGTTGAAAATACATAAATAATTTGTAAGCTATGCTATTTTTTCATAGCATTTTGTAATCTTCGGACTGAGCAAAACATAGAAAACTTAAGAATAAGCAAATTTATAATTAAAAAATTATCAAATAATACATTTAGCTTTCTCAAAGAGAAAAACGTAAATAAAATCAGGTATTGAAATGTTAGGTATGTAATAAGTTATAAGAAACATTTAAACAGAATAGTAATGCCTAGTTAGATTCCCTTTATATTTGATGTTGATCTCTCAGTCTGTTTGATATTGATTTTTCTTAACTTTGTAAAAAATGTTTATTTCTTATTTTTGGCCATTATCCGATGTATTTTGCTCTTATTTTGCAGGATTTTATCTTAATTAACTCAGTTTTCTTATTATTTTGGCTTTATTATAACTTCGACTTTCGTCAACTTCAATCAAAATCCAAATTAGTTGCAGTATAAATAAACTGTTAGTTCCTTAGTTTTTCAAAGGGAGACAACAACGGAGAGTTAGCTTGTATCTGAAAATCTTAGATGTGATTCTAGATTTTATTTCTGCCCTGCGTATTTATATTGATGTCTCATAAAAGCTTGGCACGCTGAACTTTGGCTCAAGCGTAGTGTAAAAAACGGCCTTGTTAGACAAAGTGCTTCGGCACTTGCATCATTTTACTATCTACTACTGAAATCCCATGGATTTGAATCTGGATTTGAATTATGGAACGAATTTTGGACTTTATCGCGGAGGAAGTTTATAGACCCCAGTCACGACAAAAGGAAAATGGATCCCTCAACGTAAAAGAATCTGCTGAACTGGACATACTGATTAAAACGAAAGAATTTCTCAATCTTGAATTTAGCCAACAGCCTGCTGTATTTCCTGGAACGCCCTACTGAAGAGACGACTGTTTTTTCAATGAAAAAAAACATGTTGAGTTACAGGCGCTACTTTTAACACTTCCCGAATCTGATGATGATAAAGGCAAGCGCCCATCTATACACAATGAAGATAACGCAACGTGCTTCAACAATAAACGTCCAAGAAGCCTGACTCTTGAGTACAACGTTTCTGTATCAAATCCATATGATGGCATCTCGATAGATGAAGGTGTTAAACCAAAAACTCCCCAGTGCTAGAGTACATGTAATAAAAGTATTAATAGTGTAGTAGTATTGTAGTAGAGGACTTCATGTATAAAAGGAAGGACTTTATAAAAATGATCTAAGGCCCCAATCTTAGGGTCTTTAAAAGAAATAAAGTGTCTGACACGCACTATAAAATGACTGTGAGAAGAGATACTCAGACTCACAGAGCGGACTGCTCTTTTTGACTCTAAAATGTCACTCGTTAACCTTACCTGAAAAACACAACCTTAAAGTAATTATCCAAGGACAAACTGCAGACATCGCTACAGCAGATATCCAATAGAAAAAAATTTCTTTAGGGTATCACTCGTTGGAGCCTGAGCAACTGATTCTAAGAAGAAACAGAGAAAGTATTAAAGCTACCATTATTCCTGGTTACTCTTTCCAAAAGTGTCAGAGCGAGAACTATCTACAATATTATATTCCTACAATATCTCGAAGTAAAAACTTAATCACATCACGTCCGCTGTGGCCCCATGTAGTGCTACGGTTTCAAATCCTTCCATCCTACTCAAACTGCGTGAAAACACGACGCCGGTTGTGTAAAATGTGCCGGACCTCATTTATCCAAGGATTGCCCCAAGAAAAGAGGAAAAACCACTCTGTAACAACTGTCATCAAGAACATATTGTGAATTATCATGGTTGTGTATAATTCCCTAGACTCACAAACTCTGACAAACCCAGAGCCCGCCAGCGGCAGAGCGGTAAAGTCATTGAACAGTGGTAGTTCGGTCCGAGGTTTGAATCCCGCAAACGGACTGGGTGCATCGGCGTTTTGGGGGTTTTTCCCATGTGTAACGTGTATACGAGCCAGCTTCCCTTAGAAAGTCCTTTACGAAGGCACCCACCCTAGGCAGATAGTCCTCGAGGCTTTTCCGTAATCACATAAACCAAACCTGACAAACTAAGCTATAGGAACTACTCCGACCGCGTAATTTCCATAAAAAGCTACGCCGAGGTCCTTGCCACCCCTACAAGAAGCTTCGTCAGTGAGGCCAGTAAAGTTCTGGAAGACTAGCTAACCCTTTTAAAATACACCAAGACCTCTGGAATTTATGACTTAGTGCATCCAAGCTAAGCCTTGTTTCAAAGACACAGATTCCGCTGTGCAACCACCACTTCATTATGGATAATATGCCAAATTGGATTTCCCCCATTTTAGTGACCGTAAGGAGCGCATGTAGTTTAAGGAAAAAGCTTTGGAACTCCACGATTTCATTCTGGAAAATTACATTGACATTTGTATGGTTACGGAAACACGCGCCAAGCATAGTAATAAATTTAAAATCATGAACTATGGTTCCTGTCGTTGTGACAGACTCCGATATAGAGTTGGCAGAGTCTTGATTTATGTAAGCAATAAATTTACCTTTTTTTAGTCTCCCAGGACAAAAGCAAAGGTTACGAGATTATGGTTGGCTCAATCTCTTTTCCAAGTTACGGAAACGTTTTCTTCGCTGCAGTGTATAACCCTCCAGACAGCACGCTTACTGAAAGTATCCTCTCCTTCCTTTTCCCCGACAGCATGCCTATCATTGATCGCGCAGGTCTAGATGCAAATCATACTGATTGCAGTTGTAGAAACACTAACTTAAACTGCAAGGTCTTGTACGAGGCCATCCTTAACAATCCCATCTCAGTTTATACCCCTGAGGAAACTACGTACAGATCATTTTACCCAGGAAAACAACCTGGCATTCTCGACTTAATACTTACTAACCCTTGTATTCCTATTGCAATAGATACTATTGTAGCACTCACCTCGGACCACATCCTGATCACGGCTGTTTTGGGTATCTCGAAAATCAAACCACCCAATGTCAAAAGGGAGGTACTCTTGATTGGTTCGTGTTAAGGATGCCTTTTGTGGAGGACCTTTTTAAGGGGAAGTGCCTAGTATTCTTATTGTGTCGAAGCAAAAGGCTTCTTCTTGTATCACCTCTTCAATTCTACCTCGTATGGAGAACTCTCATCTTCGGACTTCTTCATATGTCAGGCCCAGTTGGGATTCTCTGAGGATACTGGCAAGAGCAGGAACAAATTATCCAGCTGAATGCCAGGAAAAACACCAAAGCATCAAAGCATTATTCTTATTGTCCTCACCTACCTGCCCTTCTGCAGCTGATCCAGACACCGCAGATCAGGGTTTCACTTCTCTTTTTCTTTTACAAGGCTATCTTTATATGGCTATGGAGAAGCTTTATCTTCGGACTTTTACATACGCCAGGACCCTAAGGGGACTCATTCAGGAATCCGAAAGGAGCAGGAGTAGTGCGTCTCCCGCTGCATTACCAAAACAACCAACAAAGTATCATTCTTATTGTACACGAGGAAATTGCGCAGCCAGCGAGATTAAAACCTAGGTAAATAAGGCAAATCGCAATGGCAGTGATCAGCGATCTTATCATTCGGCCAGTGGAGAGCTTAGAATGATGGCAAAGGATAAGAGTCTAAAGAAAGAAGATTCGTCTAAAGAAAGAGACGCTTTCATACAGGACATTTTAAGAACTTTCTAATGGAAACTGATTTTTAATGATATTTCGCACGGCTAAAGCCAGCGTTCAGCCGTGGAAAACCATGACGCAGTGAACTAGTACTTATATTAAAGGATTTTTTTTCACTCGGCTGGAAGGTAAGCAAGCAAACTGGATTCAATTATTACATAAAAACATCCTTTCGTTTAGTTTCTTGAGGTTTAAAATAAAACGAATTACATTGGAATTGCTAATGAAATTAATTCTTTTTATAAATCTATAACTTCAGATACATGACTGAATGAGGGCAAATTTCTACTAATACTATGTCTTTCATAAAGATGACTATAATGCCTTATTTTACATTCATTTATTACTATACATTTTCCATAAATACTTACTAGAATTTTATCCGCCAAGACATTAAGTTATCACCACTTATTTTCTTGGTACTTCATGTGCCCATACATTGTAAACGCGCTAAAATGAGTTTAAATTTAAATTCTTATTCATTCTATTAAATTTTCCCTTGCAAAATATTTCTTACACGACTTTTAATGCTCGCTATATTTCAAGTTATTTTTAATATTAGCAAAACTTGAAGACTGAATGTTTACTTTGATGTTAAAATATTACTCAGTAACAGATTTGCGCGAACTAATTAATCAAAATATTTATTCTCCGTAAAAGAATTGGATAAGTCTCTTTTACGATACACATAGCTATGCAAACAAGGCACTTAATTAACGTTGAATGAGTACGTGACTTCGTTGGATTATGGGAGGATGCTCGTATTTTAAATAATTAAATGCTGAGAGATTGTATTTTGCCTGTCTTTTAATTAGAGGAATAGCGTAAAAGTTTCCTCCGAGCCAAGACTTAGGATTCTGGAAAAGTGTTTTTAGAATCAGGTTGAAACCAATTATCTGAATTTACAACGAAATATCTTTGTTTGAGCTGGTTTGTAATGAAGATTTATCCGATACCTCCTCTTTCGCTAAAATAATTTTCGTTTTTCGGAAAATAATGAACTGTTTTATTAGTTCGACTACGATTTATAGAGAACTCTTTAAACATTTTTCTCAGTAGACATTAAGCGTTAGACTTATTTCTGATGAATTTATGTATTATACACTTAAAAAGTAACAAATGAAATTTATTTAACCGTCGGCGTTAGAGACGTAAAATTGCGTATGGAAGGGTGGCTTTCATTACACGCGAAAATTTCTGCCAGCTTTTAATGCATTCGATTTCGGATTGGATGTATATTGAAAAAAAAGGAATCAAACTACAAAGTGAGAAAGTTGTTTTTGAATTAAAATGAAGAAAATATCATTTATTCGTGACATTTTGAGGAACTTTGAAATTTCAGGGTTTAACCTGTAACGCTCGGAAAGCGGCAGGTTTGCAAATTGACAATACCGCGTAATCTCATTATTATTAAAGTAAATGGATTATAAAGCGATTCGTGCTAAAGTGGATGAATTTTAAAATTTAAATTTTGAACAAGTGGAAAAATTAATTTGTAGAGTAAAAATTCTTAAAATTTACCGAACAGACGCCAAATGGCAAGAGACTCGAAAATATTTTGCATATTTTTTACTTCTGCAAAAATAAAATGTAACTTAGTTTCGCGTATGTTCTAAAGGGAAATTAAAATACTTTACTTGCATGAAACAACTTAATGCATATAAAATTTAAGTAAAAATAAAACTCCGCTATCCATTTTGATTTCCACGGCAAAATTAACTAGTATAAATTTCAAGAACAGAAATGTTTATGCTTCTAACTTAGATAAGAATTGTTTGAATCTAAGGCAGTCGCTAACATGAACTATCTCCTGACTAACAAGAGTTTAAACTCAGGTTACACTAAGGAAACTGAGATGGCACAGGCTGATACTCATTTTATCTCTAAACTGGCAGCGGATCCTGAGAGGATTTCATCATTAAACTACATATGGGGGTAACTATTAATCTTTTATCGAATCCTTCTTCTTTCTTGATTAAAAACTCAACTCATCTGCCTTTTCTAGGAAAGGAGAGATTAGACAAACAAAAGTACAATATTAAAAGTTAAGCAAATATTTGGAACAAAACAAAACATTATAACTTGAGTCCAAAAACTCAGGAATAGGGATTTCAAGAATGAATGAGATTGATTGATTGGAAATAATATTTCTTTGTGAATATTTACGTTCCGATTTTTTTCTTTTGTATTCTTCCATTATTCAGATACCAGTACTCTCTGTTATATCAGCAAGAAAATAAGTTACCCTTTAAAGAATGAAACCTGAAATCCCTACCTGAAATAATGAAATTTTGTTTACTCTTTCTTGAAGGGAAAAAAATTCATTTAGATCTTCTACAATCCTAACTTAATAAAATTTCTTCCCTTCCAAATTTACAGAGAATTTTATTCAAACAACGCAACTGCCAAGGCACCAATCTAAGCAAGTATTTATTGGCCGGAAGTTGCATTGTCATATAAAATTCCAAATTCACAGCGACGGTTTAGCGAGTTGTCAGATAATAAATTCCCTTTCACTTAAATTAATTCCATCTTATAGAATTTTTAAAAAATGCGGCTCTAAAAAAATCGCCCTTATACGAAAACCAGACTTGGACATTTTCTCTTTTTCTTCTCGGAAATAAATCCTTTAGAGCAGAACGTTTTCACTTTATCTAAAATTTTAAGTCTTCTAAAATATCTGCCATAACTTTATTTAATAAACACGTTTATATAGCCGTTGTTTAGCAAATACTTTTATACAGCCGTTTCTAAGATAATATAAACCTTTAGGAAATATATTTTTTAATTCATAATAAAACTAT
This sequence comes from Stegodyphus mimosarum, assembly GCA_000611955.2. Lineage (NCBI taxonomy): Eukaryota > Metazoa > Arthropoda > Arachnida > Araneae > Eresidae > Stegodyphus > Stegodyphus mimosarum. The sequence continues at coordinate 358,902 of KK118640.1, forward strand.
AAATCGATTTATTGATTGCATTTCAAATGCGCAAGGAAAAAAAGCATTCCATTTATGTTACTTAGATAAAGCAACTGAATTACTGCAAACATATTGATTCTTCCTTTAGTAACTGCAATTACTTTCTTCATTTTGTGTTATCTGATTTCTCATCTATGAGAGTTCCTTTTACTAAAATCCTTCATAAGCTTTGTCACTTAATTTCATTCTGTTTGGAGATTGAAGCAGAATTCATTTAAATAAGGCGGTCATTTTATAGCCTATCAGAAGTTAAGAGCTGCAATATATGTAAAATAAAAATGGATTTTTATAATTTTTATTGCTTCTTTAGTAAATTATCTTGTATCTTTTTTTTTCAATAATTTATACGCAAGTTCACCAGTGGCCGAGTAGCTGAAGCGGTATATTATTTATAAATAGCCTCGAATTCAATTGCCTGCAAATGAACTGGCTGTTGTATGGGAGCTTTTTGGTTTTCCTATATGTAATGCGAATTCGAGCCAGTTGCCTTGTGAAAATCTCCTTCGAAAGTATATCTCATTATTCTATAAACCTTGCGTGCTTTGAAGCAATTGAGCTGGTTATTTTATATTCTTCAATAGCCAGACCCTGATTAAATTTAGACTTAATTTTTGCTGTTTTTTAAAGTGCTGTTTTTTAACGATACCTTCGTGGAAGTAATCATGCTATTAGTCTGAGAGCGGTGAAGTTACTTCTTCCTGTTACCTTTTCGTATCTCTCAAAACACCAGGTTTTGGGATGAGATATTTTTGAGAACACAGTAAAGATCAAAATACTGATTTTTTCTCATTGATTTAAATATTAATTTCAACTTTTTAAATATTCTAGATTTTTAGGTACAACATGTGCATATATCTGGGTAGGATAGTTTTCTTAAAAATGAAGTAGAATCATATAGCTATGCAGGGTGGGAAACGAAATCTTAACACGGTAAATAACGTTGTAAAGCTAGAAAATGCCGCATCAGGAAACCGTTATTCGAGTTTAATGTTTTATCTGACATTATTGGCAACCGCATAATAGATTTAAACTTTATGGTTGTTCGTTTGAACGGACAGAGTTACAAGATTTCTGGATGAGCCATCCAGACGGTATAGTGGTTAGGAGAGCTTCACTGCTATACTAAAGTGCCCGGGTTCGAATCTCGGAGAAGGCATGGATATGAAATTGTCTGTCCCTGCACAGGAGGTAACGGTGGTCTCCTATTAGCTGCCTCCACAATAAAATGGCCACCACTTCTGGCCTTAGTAGTGGCCAATGCCGTTATAGGCAAGTGCCCGCCATTGGGGAAAAAAATGATTTCTGCAGAAAGTCTTGACAGAACTTTTGTGCACTAAAAATGGTGCAGTTGCTGTCGATGATATGTTTGTTGTTCCAGGACAATAAAGCTCCCTCCCATCTAAGCGCTGATGTTCGTCAGCACTTAAACGTGACAGTTAGATTACGGTGGATCAGGTTCCATTCGTTCGCCTGCACAATCGCCACACCCGTCTTGCCTTGATTACGCTTCCTGAAATGACCTGGAATCTCAGGTGTCAGTCCTGAGAATCTTTTCGTATGCATTTCCGTAGCTACCGGAGTCATTATCGAACATATATGCCAGATTATTTCATGATTTTCATGATTTCGTACGCCAATGTCAGATATGTGTTATAGCTTATGGATGTAAGTTTGGACAGATTTTGCGATCTGTGTACATTTCACAAATACACCTTGTTATTAACAAAACTCACTTTATTCACTTACGTGTTGCTCTTTCATGTAGGTTTTGTGCACATTGGTTCATGACGGCGGCGTTTCCAATCCTGCATAACTATCTGATTCGTCTTCCTTTCTGAGCAATCTAACCCTCCTAAACGTTTGCCCACTTTGTAGTGAAAGTATCAAAGCTGTAACGCTAGTAGTTCAAACGTTACTAGTGTATTTATGTTGGATGGTAGACAGTCTCTAAATGGCTGGCATTTGTTAGTGTTTTAATTTAATGCGGTGTTTCTTATACTGTAGGTCGCGAACCCAGGTGGGGTTGCAAAAAAAAGTTTGAAGTCGAGAAAATTTAGTTCAGATACATAAATTTAAACAAAAGTTAGTCACGGTTCTTTCATTACATTTAATACATTAGATTTTTGGGTCGCGCAATTATTAAATAATAATCCTGGCGAAGTTGAGCTGTAAACTATATAAGCATATCGAAATCTATAACCAAGCGCATCATAATAACGCTGTCGAATTGCAGTTTCAGCATGTAAGCTATTTCAGAGTAAAATATGCCTCAAACGCACAGTACAGAACGTTCTACGCCACACAAGCGTATTAAGAAGAAAATCGGCTACGCTGCGACTAGTTTAGTGATAGCGCTTTTCCGGTATAATTCAGTGGTTTCTGTTTCATCGCAACAAGCGTGTAAAACGCAAGAACAATATGATAGTTCATTTTAATGTTTCACTTGACTAAGGATGGTATTTATTTGAATAATTTATACAGACATTAGGTATTTTTTGAAAGCAGGAGTGAAAAATGAGCAATGCCCTCGTCTGGACTCGAGCCACGGACCTCTTGAATACGTGTCGAGCATGCTGACCATTACACCACGAAGGCATGCCAAGAAGGCGGGAGAAATACCTCATAAATTATTACGAGATATGTTACTTTATTTGTATTTTAGGATAAAATATATCTTTTACCCATGGATAAATGGTTGAATTTGAGTAACAATGACGCAGATGGCAGTGCTACTAATTCTCTTCAAGCAGGATCTAGTAATCTAAAAGACGCATGTAATGTGTGAAAAAGAAAACGCGATAAGCCATTTCTCCAATTTGGCTTTATTTTCAACAACCGTGATGCTAATGAGCAACCTCCGTTTAACTTGCAGTAAAACGAAAAAACGCTAAAAAGGTGTCAAGAACGAAAAAAATTTACGAAGCGCTGGTTTAATTTCAAATTATTTTATTTTCTTCTGACTAAAAACGAGAGTAACGTGCAGAACGCTAGATATTTGCTTCCGGTAAATTACTAGAAAGGGTACCAATTAGCTACAATACGTTAGAAACTCATTAAAACATACAACGTTTCAGCATTCAAACATTCAACTTTCAATTCAAATACATTAAGAAGCACCGTTTCAAAATATCATATTTTAGATTAAAAAAAACCTTTGTTAATTCTATTTATGATAACTTAAAAGCATTATATTATTGATACTGCATTCATAGTCGGTGCAATGTAGTCAAAAGTTTGATTTATCCCACTCATTTTCGTAGCCATGTATGTGGTCAGAATAGTGCGTTTCAGTTTATTTGACACATCGTAGTGTCAAAACAATAAGCAATAAAGCTCTCTTAGAATTGCCTTGCTCTCTTTATTACCTTCCTGCAAGATGGTTTCGATGACACATATTTTTTATTGCATGGTTTTGCATTAATTCAAAAGATCAAGAAAAATTTTGTATTATGAATAACTTAGATGAAAGTTGAGAAAAACATTAATGCCTTTAAGTTATTCTTATAACTACTGCGGTTTTATAGAACCGTTTACCCTATTTTCTAACATTAAAATATATGATTGGAACTCATGTAAGGATATTAACTTATGTTTAATAAAGTGCGAAGTCTAAACTTGCCTGAGAAACCATATGTGCCTCTATACTGCAGTTTTATTGCAGTTTCCACTATAAGAAATTCCATTAAGCTGAGAGTGGTGCATAATATGCTTTCCAAAGTCTCCTCGATTTCGCCATAATAGGCTTTTTAAAGTCCACGAATTGAATTTGGAATGACGTGATGCTCGCATAGAGTTTATTTCAGCAAAACTTGAACTACATACGAAGATTAAAGAAAGTTTTCCGAAAATATAATATACTTTATTATTAGTTTCTTTATTCATTTTTTGTTATGAAGCTTGTCGTTAAATCAGACGTATTCTCCGAGTTTTCATCTTGCTGTCTTTATATTTAATTTTCTTAGAAATTCATATTTAGTTTTGTTTACAGTTATTCCTGAATAACTTCACTTATTGCTAGATGGGTTAAGCGAATTCGTCTCCTTGTCTAAGGTTTTATTGCTTACAAAACGATAATGGAATGAATTGTCTAAAATCAAAGGCATATGATTAAAATTCTGAATTTAATCATGGAATAATTAAAGCAAATTCTTCCTAATTCTTGCATAATTCTAAGATAGCAGGTAAAAGACTTGAAAAATATCTATTTTCGTGAATGCCGGTGGGAAAACGTATCTCTAATAATGTAGGATATCGGTAATAATAGTAGTATTAAATAAACATATGTTGCGTGTGTACGGGTTCGTAATGGATTGAATGCACAAGTCGTTAAAAAGTTAATAAAATTTATTCTTTTCACAAGAAATAAAACAAAATACTGAAATATTTCCTCAGCGATATTCCTACAATATCACAATATTTCAAACGTCAAATAGAACTCAATTCAAAAACAGAGAAACTAATTCTATCTCAGAACAAATTCGCTACAATCAATCACAGCACTAAGTTTACAACAGTTCGCTTAAAACAGCTATAACTGACCTGAGGTGTTTAAATTCGGCTTTTATAAGCTTTTTAATTATCCACTGGAATATTCTGGTAAAATCTATAAATACCTCGATTTTCCTCGAGGGCAGCAGCAATTACGAGATATTTATTTATTAAATATTAAATGCACTCGCACTTTTATTTTTACATTTCCGACGTAGCTTTCTCTTCAAAAATCGTCTGCATTGCACGGGAAAATAATACAATTTTCTAACCACGCCTTTTCCATTTCATGGCATTTAATTGTGTGTTTATATCGTCCGTCTTATTTTCCGTGCTCTGGGGTGTTCGGCAGTTCCTTCACATGTGCCCTAAAGCACCGCAGTTCAAGCACTTTACGGTCCTCTTCTTATCACTAATATATAGTTTCAAGGCATTGACTTGTCTAGTTAAGTCGCTTAGACGAGCAGTGAGCTGATCCACTGTCTCTTGGACTTTCGCAGCTCTGATTGGGTGTTGTTATCTGCGAGTTGCTTGCTGAAGTGCCCCGAATTTCATGGTGTACACCAGAGCACTTTTTATGTCCTTCACATCAGCCATTCGCAGTGCTTTCTGTATTTCAGGATCCCGGATGTAGTCGATGAAGTATTCCAGGGACAGGATTTCCCTTGTTTCTGTCGGGCACTCCAATCAAACATTTCTCCCCGAAGTGCAGCTCCAATGCGCTTGATAGAGCTTCGTAGTCTCTGGTTTTAGAGAAGAATCTGCAGGATATCCGCTGTATCTGCTCTCAGAGAAGCAGCGAGATGACAGGCCTTAACTTGGGAATCCCATCCATTCGCAGCCGGCCGCAACTATAGAAAACTGTGTTTTATAAACTTACCAAGAGATCTTCTCATCATATGTGGATAACTTCAGGGAGGAACGAGAAGGCATGGGTAAGAATTTAAAACTATCGGTATTGTTCCCTGCCGTCGCTACGAATTTCTTTAAGGTATCAAATTCTTTGCCAACTGCAGAAACTTTGTTATCAATTTGTTGTTCCACTGCAGAAACTCTTTCTTCTATTTGTTCTTTCACAAAAGAAACTCTGTAATCGATTTGTTGTTCCGCGGCAGAAACTCTCTCTTCTATCTGTTCCTTGACAGAAGAAACTATTTTCCACCGCGTCTATTCTGCCTTCCATAGCCCGAATTTATTTTCCATTACGTAAGTAATTTCTCTTTTCATTTCCTCCTACCCTGCTTCAATCGTTTCTTGAACAGCCTTCATTTCATCTTTAACAGATTCCTGAACAACCTTCATTTCATCTTTGACAAATTCTTGAACAGCCTTCATTTCAACTTTAACAGATTCTTGACCAGCTTCCATCCTTTCTTGGCCCGCTTTCATCTCTTTTACGGAATCTTTTGTCTCTTCTTTAAATGATGCTTGGCCAGCTTCCATCTTTTGGTGGAATGCAGCAAAAGTGGCGAGCTCTCTCAATTGTTCTTCCATTGCTCTCGTAAATGGTATTCAGATCCCACTTCTGACACCAAAAGTTGTTGCGTGCGCACGGGTTCATAACGGATTGAATGCACAAGTCGTTAAAACGTTAAAGCTAACAAAATCTGTTCTTTTCACAAGAATTAAAACAAAATACTGAAATATTCCTCAGGAATATTCGTACAATGTCACAATATCTCAAACGTTAAACAGAACTCAATTCAAAAACAGAGAAACTAATTCTATCTCAGAGCGATCTCGCTGCAATCAATCACAGCGTTAAGTAAACAACAGTTCGCTTAAAACAGCTACAACAGAGCTGAGGTGTTTAATTTCGGCTTTTATAAGCTTTTTAACTATTCAGTAGAATATTCTGGTAAAATCTATAAATATCTCGATTTTCCTAGAGGGCAGCAGCAATTACGAGATATTTATTTATTAAATAGTAAATGCACGCGCTCTTTTATTTTTACATTTCCGACGTAGCTTTCTCTTCAAAAATCGTATGCGTCGCGCGGGAAAATAATACAATTTTGTTTACAATTCTAAATAAATAGCTAAATAAATACGAAATCTGTAACACGTTGTTTTGAAAGAATAACTGTAATAAAAATAAATGTATTTCTTTATTCCTAATTTTTATTAAAATGAAAACTAAATTAGAATTAGTCAGTACTACTCGATAGTAAGTAAGAATCTTAGGAAATAAAATTGTAATCAAATAACTTAATTGCACTCATATGTCTATTGTTATTTATTACGTAATTATTCTTATTTTTTTGCCAGCGGTAGCGTGAGTAATATCAACGAATACTAGCAGTTCGACTCGGCTTTAGATGCTGCCAGCAGTCTTGATACATAGATTTCACGTGATTTTCTTCATCTGCATAATGAATACGAAACAGTTTTCCCTGAAAATCGTCCGCGAAGACATTCCTCCTCTCAAGCAGATAGCACTAGTGTGCTTTTTCATAATCTAATAAACAAATGAATTCATATGTAAGGTAAATATGAACCAGTTACCATGGCAGATCGCACTGGCATGCTTTGCTTTTGACCGAATAAAAAATCCAAATGCAGAAATTATTTAATTAAGTGCAAAAAACTCAATATCATATGTTTTGTATATTTTCCCTATGTTATTTTTGCTTAACATTTAATAAATGCATTATATTTATATAAAGTGTCAAGTGAAAAATTATTGCAATGATCTGGGAAGCAAGCATCTAAATCACAGCGGTTTTAAAATTATGTTACCTGTGTGTAATTTAATTCTGCAGGAAAAGAAAGAGGTAATTAAAGTCTTTCAATCAAAAACTGCAACTGCACTCTTAACAGATGGTTTAGCCTCGGTTCGACTCGCAGCGAACTGAATAACTACATGGATATCTTCGTGTTTTGCTCGGCGTGTATTGCAAATATGAGCTTATCTCTCTTAGAAATTTCTCTCGAAGAGCCTTTTTCCTTCCTTAGGGAAACAACCCTCGCATTCTTTGTCATATTGATTTAACAAAAAAATACATTAAAATAAAAAAGTGAAGGCTTCCTTCTCTTCAGAAGTCAACAGTACTAGTATCTTCCGCCGTGGGAAACCTGTTCTACGAGCATACTGGTCGATAACGAGGCATCGTGGTTTCGAGCGTCAGTATGGATATTCCTTTCGTATCAAAGACATAATGATGGCACGACTATACATGGGTGATATGCCACTCAGTATCAAATTCGTTTCCAAAGTGCAATAGCTCATTCCCAGAATTCGAAATTGTATTTACTAATGAATAGTAAGAATACAATAGTAATACATAGAGTGTAAGCCTTCAGTTAGTGTTTTGTTTTGGAGAAATAGTATGGAGAGATGATACCTATTTATTATTTGTGCATATCTGGGGTCCTCCATGATTCTATCTATCCATCTACATTTTCGTTTGCAAATGCTGCTGCTTCTGCAAGATAACGCCTCACTGCTGACCGCAACCATCAGCAGACAAGCCGTGAAAGATACTCAGATGCTTTCTTGGCTACAGAGTTTTCCAGGTCTCACACGGATCAGTTATTGATACAAATAAATTGTAGCTTACTGTGGTATGGAACAAACATGGATTTTAAATCGGAAGAATTCCGATACTGACACTTCTAGCTGGGGGAAAATACCTAGTGATTAATTTTGACGGTTTGAAGTTCCCCTCACTTTTTCCTGCACCTCTACCATCAGCAGGTTATAAGATTCTGCTTTTATGTAAAATAACGCTCCATCGCAATCATAAACGTGCAAAATCTGCAGAGTATACTCAGATGCTTTCTTAGTCCAGATCAAGCACCATTCCAGCATATGTGAAACGCGACTGGCCGTCGTTTGAATGATTTCCCTCAGCTAAGTCAGAGGACTAACGGGAGAGGATGGTTGAATGCAGATGGTTATCCATCCATAAGGGCACTGCGCAAGCTAATTTCATCTGCACTTCCATGGGTTGCTCGCAGTTATTTCCTGCTAATAACCTGTCCATTCGAAGGCTCTATTGCGTTGTCTTTTTGAAATTAAAATCTTTTATTTCTATTTACATTCTTATGATATCACGCTTCCATGATGTTGCGTTTTAATCTGTTACGTAGTTAATCAGAGGAGAATTTTCTCTTTCTTCATAGAAGTTGAAAGAAAGCATTTATGAAAATATTCTTGAGAAATGGGAAACATAGCTTTAAGGTTAAATATACCAATAGATTCTGAAAAGAAATTAAAAAGAAAGGCTAATAAATTGGATCGTCAAGATTAAATAGATAAAAGAATTAATTTTTCAGAAAACTAATTTATCATCGTAGAAATGATAGATATTTTGATGTCGCAAATAAAATTTACATATGAAAATTAATCGAGATATTTCCTACTCTTCATATCTAACTTGTGTAAAATAAATGTCTTTGGATTTAGGGAAATTAAAAGAAGCAGCTCATAACTTAACACGTAATATTCAAATGGTTTCAGAAATTTCATCAGATGTACAAATTGAGGTCTTTTTAAGAAAATTGAAAAATTTAATTTTCTTTAACCATATTTAAATATAGAAGCTGCATTAAGAATATTTTTGCGCTGCCTGTAACTGTTACTAGTGGAGAAAGAAGCTACAATATGTAGAGTTACTCTTCCTGCAATTATCATTTCGTCTATGATTGCAACAGGAGAAGATTTAAACAACTTTTTATTAAAAGATTTAAATTGAATAATGTGTATGACTTGGGGCTACATTTGAATTCTCTGAAATTTAGAGTATATCAGTAACAGAAAAGGTTATTTAAAATTTAAACTATTTCGATGAGAGAGACAGCAAAGCAAATATGGCTCAAATTACTACGTGCGCGATTTATTGCGGCTAGTAAAATGGCCATGGCCGGATAACAAATTCGCAGAGATGGGCGAGAAAAAAGTTTTACTGCAAGCGTCACTGTCAAAAGCTGTCTGTTTAACCTTTCAAGAACTCTGACTTAAATACTTGTGTCTCATTTACATCAAGATGAGAGCTAATGAAAAGTAGAATTGACGGTAAAGTTCAAATCATAAGAAAATGCATTAATTGATATAAAACATACTTTACAGGCAAAATTATAATAATAAAAAAATATGAAAGATTTTCATTTCGGCTAAGAAAAATTTTCAAAGTTGGCCTTTTCCTCTGTAGGACATAAATCAAGTAATTAAATAGATTGCGAAACAAATATCGCAGATTTTGCTTTGTAAAAAACACAGACAAAGAGCTTGAAATTAATGTAATGTTTTCTATTAATCAAGTTATTATTTGTACTGCTTGAATGTTCTTTATCAAAAAAGATATCATTTAAAGTTTTTATGTAAAAAATTGTAAACCATTTTTCTGAATATATAAAGCTGCCTTTAAAATTATTATAAAAGCTATGATTTATAATAGTTAGTTTTGTATAACATAAAATGTATTCATGTGCCGTTGATTCCCCATAAAGAGATCACTCGTGGTTTCCAGATGATTATGGCCATCTTTTCAGGTGGTTATTTTAAAAAAGTAATGTTTAATATCGACGTTTTTTTCCTTCTTAGAAATACTGGTTATATTTGGAGGAGTTGGTCCGAGGCAGGTGGCCTCCACAAAGGGTTTACTAGAGTTAATTTGACTAAATACATGGGCCCACATTTACCTCTTTGCCTCAAGTGAAAAAATATCTAAGTACGGCTGTGGTGAATTGAAATGATGATAGAAATGAAATGAAATTTATATATGCTTACTGTTAAACTGTAATTTTTACAGTTGAAAACTAGATTAATTTTTCTCACTGTTAATTTTCGACGACATTAATGTTATAAAATGATAAGTCTTTTTAATTAAGATAGAGGCTTCAGACTTTTGATATACGTCTATCACATGCTTTATAAAACCGAGCATGGAATTGGCATCAGCATTTTCAGTTACTTTAAAAATTATTTAAGCGAAAAACTAGCAGATTCTTTTATTTTTTCATTAACTATGACAGCAAGAAATTTTTGTTAAATTTCATAACATAAGAATACGAAAATTCGTAGAGAATTTTACGCAGTAAAGCTAAAGAAATAAAAGAAAGAAATAGAGCAAAACTAACTGATTCTTAAAAATCTAATAAATAACCTATAATATTTCAATAAAATGAAATCTTTGTTACATTTTATTCAAAACTTGTTTTACATTTTTTCATAAAAGTAGCTTAATAATATTTTTCCTAGTTCTGTTTCTAATGCATTGTTAAAGTATAATGTAAATGAATAGGTTGAATAAGTGTTGTTTTACACACATGAAAATGTAATCCAAGTTTTACTTAGTTTGCATTTATCTTTTCGATAAAACTGTGCATTTTGTTGTTTAATTAGTTAAATTATACAATTAAAGTCTTTAAATTGAACTTTCTTCCTCTTCTTTTTTTATTGACATTCATGTTTTAAAAAATATAATTCTTTTTGGTAATTAAGGTAAAGATTTCAAACTTTTTGCGTTTATTGTTATACTGTTCTCAAAATTGTGCATGGAATTTACCTGAACATTAGGAGTTATTTTTTAAGCCATTTTAATTGGGAACTACTGGGAGACCTTTCTCGTTTTTCACCGGGTGGGACTGCAAAATTTTATATTACATCTGATAACAGAAGCATCTGAAATGCCATGCATAATTTTGTGTAGTGTATCTCAAGGAATGCAGAAAAATTTAGAGCAAAAATATCAATATCTTAAACTGTAATAGCAAATTAAAAAAAATGAAATAAAAAAAATTAAGCTTTATTAAAAATTATCTATTTAATAATATGTTTTTTTATCAAATTCTGTTTGTAATCTCTTATTAAAATGTTATAAAAGTACGAATTTTCTTCTAAATTTTATAGCGAAAGAAAAGCTGAATATGTACTGTGTCCTTGTAAAATTCTAATTCTTGTAACAAATGTATTCACAGATGTAACAGCATACATTCTAAAGTAATAAAATAAAGTGTATTGTAATATTATTTATCCGATAAAGGCAAGAGTTGGAGAAACATTCGGAATCCCCTTAGAATACTTCGAATTTTCTATAAAGGTTTTGAGAACTTACAACACCTCTTTTATTAGATATTAACTTTCTTTTTAACATTTCCTTCTGATATTAAATAAGTACTTTTCCAGCTAAACAATTTCAAGTTTGTCTACCACTTTTTTCTTCTTGCACGAGCAGTCAGATAAAATATTCACGCAGCATTTATGAGATAAAATTACAGGTCTTGTAATTAACATTATCTGTCTATGAACGTAGTCAAAGATGCAAACGATTTTTCTTCGCCGAGACATTTAATGTGGGATATAAAAAACATTCTTTATTAATAAAAATAAAGGCTTAAATGTTATTACTGTTTCGAATGGTCACTTAAAGCATTCGTCGGGAATGACTAATATCCATCGGTCATTTAACAGTCTCATCACCGATCGCGTCCAAAGTTACGAGCTGGTTTTACGAGCTGGCTACGTCCACTATACGAGCTGGTTTTACACCTGCAAGAAGGGCGAGTTTCCCTCTCAAATTTGATTGAAGCACCCTAGGGCATAAATCCGGAGGACTTACCGGCTCTCTAGTATTTTAAATGCTTCATTGTCGCACATACGCTATACACTTACAAATATTCAAGCCATTTCGGAATTCTAACCAAGGTACAACGACACGGCAGCTAACAGCGATAACCGCAGTACCAATCAGGGCAGCATTTTAAAAGTTATTATTTACTTCACGTAAAATTCAAATAGCGGGATTATATGAATTAGATGCATTGTGAACTACATCAGATATTTTGAAAAAATGAAATAAAAATACGTATATCGCGTTTGTTTTTAAATCGTTTAGTTAAGCTATGTATAGCTTTAAGTTGAAAGTAGATTAAAGATCTTGTGCCGGTTGAGCGAAACATCTCTGAGATCTTGTAAGATATGTCAGGCTGCGTGGATAACAGATGCCCTAGCAATGTAAACTAATAACAGGTAAAAAATGATGAAAATGCGGTATTTTTATAATCCGCAGGCCCACCAGCGGCCGAGCGGTAAAGACGCTGAACACTGGTAGTTCAGTCCGAGGTTCGAATCCCGCGAATGCGGCATTCTTATAATCCGCAATGAAATTGATTTTAGCACTACTGTGTACCGTAAACCCTTTTCAGCTTGTTTATCACCTCGTGCTAAGTCATGCCACCCTGTTAAGCAAAAAAATGGCTTCTTTTTACTATTATGCATTTCGCGCGCTCAAAGTTTGTTCCTGAGAATCTTTGCTTACCAATGAATTTAATTATTTGAGAGCAGTTGCTATTGACCGAGGATTTTCTCCAGCATTTCTTCTTACATTGATAAAGCTGTTAAAAAATTTTCAGATTCCCATTAAAGAAGACAATCCACTGTTAGAAATAATATTAATGACCTTGTCGTGCTTCCATTTTATCCTTCTGTTGGTTATAAATTTGCACGGATTCTCCAGAAATTCAATTTTCAAGTCAGTTTCTCCCCTATCAGTAAAATTCACGGTTCGACTCTAAAAGATTGCGTTTCTGACGGGGAATTATAGTACATATCGTATCAGTGTGGCTTGAGATATGTTGGTCAAACAAAAAGAGCGTTAAAGTTTCGTATCAAAGAACATGAATCTTATGTCCGAAAAGGCAAAATTAACAAGTTTTCAATAGCGTATCATAGTTGGAAATTTAATCATAATTTTGACTTAGGATTCGCAAAAATTATCCGAAAAGCTTCTTCCGATGGTGAGTTGGATTTCCTTGAGGCTTTTCATATTCACAAAGATTTAGCATGTTTAGTGAATGATTTTAAGTCCAATCCAATCCTTCCTAACGCAGTGTATCCAGGAAGTGGGGCCATTTATTCGATTTAAAATTGCAAAATGCATTCTCAACTCAATGATCGCTGCAAAAGAGCCATATTCATCAATACTCCCTTTTTTATGCTTCACATCTATTGTTTTGCTAATTTTCTTGCGTCCGGTTCTTAAAAGGAATCCTCTCATATAAACTACAGTCGATACAAATCTGCTTCTTCTGACATAATAAAGCAGAGAAATATTTACCTAAGAAAACGATCATGCTAAAACATGGTGATGCAGTCTTAAGTGAAGCACTTAAATAAAAGTTTGTAGCATTCATTATTTTAATTAACCAAATTATTTTTAGTTTGAACTTTCCTATCGAATTCTCAAAGTTTCAGTTGCTGCCCGAATTTAGCGCGAGTGAGATATTTATGCAAATCGCATATATCTGTTAGCAGTTAAAAGGCAGGAGTTAACGAGGGGAAAAACAGTGCCTTGGATTTATCGCCGTAAGGCTGTGCGCGCCAAGATTTCCTCTGTCTACTGAAAGTTCGCCTTTATAGGCATTTGCAATTACTAGTGTTTGCTAGTGAAATTCGCATTGTTGCATTTCACTAAGAGTAAGCTTCCCTCGCCGTCCTATTTAGAATTAAGTTAGGTATTGAATTTGTTAACACACTTTAGTTTAATATTATTTTAGTTCAGCCCAAGTAGTGGCTTACTCTCGATTTGAAGAGTTGTAAATATTTGAATTAAAGGGTCACTTTTAAACCCTCATTCCTGACTTTGTAGTTTTTCAACACTAAGGACATAGCCTAGATCTGCTCACTGTCCTCCACATAAGGTTTCACAGTTTATGCTCACGAAAAGAGTCAAGAGATTGAAGGAGAAACCTTACAAGTTTATGCTAACATTTCTACTGAAGCTAGTCTTCTTTTGCAAACATCTGAGCAAAAATAACACTTTTATTCGTAAAAGAAAAGTAGAAAAGAAAAGGAGTATAAAATCTCTGCGAAGCTTTAAGGAAGTCTCGTCGTAAGCCATAAACTTGACCTTCCGTATCAGAATCACCTGGTTAGGTATCTCTAGATACTTGTTTTATGAACATCATAGAATTCTAAGTTTTCCCTTAACGAAAGAATATAGGAAACTGTAAGCAACCTTGATAACCAAAAGAATAAAAAATATCCGAGGAAACCTGAGTCAAAACAGGAAGACCAGATGTCAAAATTAATTGCTAAAAGAAGAAAATAACTTTCATACAAACGGATTTGTTATTAAGGTTTCTTTTTCCTTTTACATTCATCGAAGACCATATGTGCATATAAATGTGTATATTCAACTTATTTCGCAAGTTCACAGAAACCTATACCGTTAACTCTTAAAAAGGAGAACAGTTTTGACTTTTTTAAACTCTGCCTCTTTCTAAATTCTCTACAGTATTGAATGTAATATTTTTTCTTATTTTTGTTTTTATGTAAAGAGTTTTATTTATAGTACGCAGAGCACATGAACACAGTCAATCATTTTCATTTATAAACTATAAAATTCTTCCTGCTCTGCAATTAAGTGAAAAGTAACTTAAATATCAATTAAGTGAAAAGTAACTTAATAATATAAAGTAACTTAAATATCAATTAAGTGAAAAGTAACTTAATAACTTAAATGAATTTCCAGACAGGAGTATCTAAATTTTTTGTCTTTAACTCTTAAGAGCGGGGTGAGAATAAGCACATTTTTTAGTATTTTTCATATGTAGGTACTAGCATTATGTCTTGAGTTTTTCCATATCTATACATGTCAAAATTTTATTCTAACCGTTGAATAAAGAAATTAATTTTTAACGGCTTCTGTTGACAATAATATGTTTAATATTTAAATACTTACCAACTATAGCAAAAATATATAATGAACGCCTTTCCAGGATTGAAAGAAAAATATATCATGAAAACCTAGATTTAATTACATGAATACGCAAACCAAATTTGGGAAGACGATGTGCAGTCTTTCAATTTAGAACGCGGAAATAACTGCAAAAATTTACCCAGCAATAAAACTTTGAGGAAACAGAAACTGGGAAAACTAGAAATTAAAATATAACACTGAAAACTGTATAGGGAATAAATAAATAAATTTTACTTGATTTTTGCAGTAAAGCTAACAGGGGTAATAAATTACCAGTGTTTTTTCCGTATACTTTGCATTCTCGAGACTAGAGAATTCTTGAATTAAATTAACTTTATTAAAAGTACATGCTATTTATTTTGTAAATAAATCAAAGCTAACACACGCTTTTATTATTCGTAACACAAAACTGTACACGAGTTTTATAAAGAGAATTATTTAATCTAGTTATACCCATTAAAATGTAAATTAAATTACTTTTCTCCTTTTAGTTCATTAACTATTTGAAAACAGTTTTTAAAGTATCTTTTTATATTTCTAACAGGTAAGGTAATTAATTTTATGTAGTCTAAATTAATTTTTGTATATGACTTAAGAAATGATGACATGTTATAGTTTGCCGATATAACGTGTTGCTTCATTGGTTAATGGCCTTATTTTTAAAGCTGATGACATCATGTTTGGTAATTTATCATAAAGACACAGTAGGCTTAATTTTTAGAAGTGGGGTATTTAAGGTGATAGTTTCTTATCAATAAGAAAGAAATAAAGTAATTATTTCAAAAGTCGAGGTGATTGCTTTTAACTTTAGTATTTGAAAGAAATTCTCTTTGCGTAACGTAATGCAAGAAATTTAAAACCAGCAAGAGCTCTGAATTTTGTAATGCTAATTGGTATAAAGGCGGCCCTTTTTTTTTTCTTGATTGCATTTTACAAGTTACAGGGGAAAGGAACAAATAAATCTTGAGCTGTCTAAATGAGTTTTCAGGAGCAGTAAATATTAAACAAATGACAGTAAAAATAATTGTATAATAGTATTGTGCACCATTCTTTAATGAAATTGAAATACTTGCATAATATTAAGTAGAAAAGAAAATATTTTTCTGATTCTGAACTAGCAGTAAGGATTTAGTGATATTTGAATAAGATGACTGGTTATCACTAATTTCATGTCTACGATTTTCGAATCATACCCGCCTTGTCTGGCAGAATGACAGCATCATACGCTGGAAAACACCATGGGTGTACTTAATTTAAAATCGTCAAGTAATCATGTCAGTTAAGAATCTAATTAGAGAAATAAACTAACTAAATGGATACCAGACGCTGCAGCCTAAATGATTTGAGATTAATCATTACGTTTCTCGGTAGGAAAAAGTCATTCTGAATAATATGCTTCCTACGCCAGCCGTTCAGGCACATATCTCGCCTTACTTGGTATTAACTTTAAAAATAGGGAAGGCTCAAACAACCACGTCTCTTCTTGCAGTAACATTTTTCCAAGAAAAACTGAAGTAATGGAATGTGCTTCTGCGCATGACAGGAGCCATTTTGGTTGAGTGTTTTCGTGATCTGCGAATAAAGTGTAATAAATCGGTAATTATACCAAATGTGATTTGAAAAGTACTTGTTTTCAAGTTGTTCTGTGTTCCGGTTGTGATATTTGTGTGGATTGCTTCAGGATACAACGTAGTTTTGAAAATATGAATATCTTTCAGATCGAAGTAGACAACGGAGCTAATTAGCATATTTACGTAAATTTTTTATTGATTTCTTTCTTAATATACTGTGTAACTTGGTTTAGATTGCCGATTTGTATTCTGGTTATATATCTATACTTGAAAGCACAATGCCAGCCTCCGTGGTTATTGTATATGAATTGTTCTTTTCTTGAGTACTGTTAAGACTAACGAGGCGTACGTTTGTTGCTATTAGAACAATTTTGAGTAAAAGTGAATTAAGTTATTGAATGCACCACCGAATGTAGTCTTTCTGCCCGTTGTAAGGAAAACTTTTTTTAAGGATATGTTTGGTGCACCAGATTCACGTTTTTGAGCACGTTCGTCAGTTTGGACAGCTTTACAGTTGAAAATGCACAGTAAATTCTGAGAATTATTAATTTGCATTTTAAAGAGTTTTAGCTAGTTTTTGTTGAGATTTTTCTGCTTCTGAATTTTTGAGGAATTTTAAAAATTTGTATAATCAGCTATATGATGCTTTAAATTATTTTATTTTCCCCCATACCGCAGTTGATATATCTATTGAAATTTGACTATCTGTGTGCACTGATTTTGTAAAAATGAGTGAGAACGATAGTAGAGATTGGGTTATTTTTGAGATCATTAAGGGAATGTATAAAGTTATAGAAAACCTTAAAACTAAACGTATTCCTCGTGAGTTGACACGTGATTTCAGTGAACAAGTATGTTCAGTCTCTAAATAGGCAAATAAAAATTAGTTGAGAATACTAGAACTAGAGATGGTGAGAGATAAAGAAGAAACGTTATTGGATTTTAAAGAGGAAATTAAACAGTTGATTGACGAGAAATTAAGTAGTAAACTATTAGAAGAACATAAGATTGTCTCATTGGAAAAACCGCCTAAGAAAACAAAAGATTCTGGAAATGAATTGGTCATAAAATCTGTAGCAGGAGATATTGATGTTTATGATGAACTTAACAATCAATTACAGCCCCAGGAAGTGGGGGTGAAGAATTTTAATTCGTTTAGAAGGAAAAATGGAGATATGGTCTTAAAATTGAAAGATGAGATGGATTTTGGTAAACTTGAAGATGCAATTAAAAATCATGAACAACTAAAAACAATGGTCCGCACTCGAAGGAATAAATTTATAAATCCGAAAATCATTATTTATAACGTTAGTGATTCGGTTCAGGATGAGACTCTCCTAGACAAAATAAAGGAGGACTGTGTTGCGATGGTGGGTGTTCTCGTTTTCTTTTTCGAATGAAATCTAGTGAATATGGTGTGTCGCATAGAAGTTTTGATATTTCGGCCAAATGTCAACAAGAAATGGAGAGTAATCGCATCCAGTTGGGTTGGAAAGCCTACTCGGCAAAGATATGCATTCAACCAAAAATATGCATGAATTGCTTGAGATTTGGACACTCTAGAAAGGTCTGTAAAGATAATATGTCCTATGCTAAATGCACAGGTAAACATGAAAAGAAAAATTGTCAAAGTGAGAAAATTGAATGTATTAATTGTAAAGAGGTCTATGAAAGGTTTGGTAGAGAGGTGGATTATCATCACCACACATTCTGGAGAGACTGTCCATCATTGGTACGTGAGAAGAAGTATATTGGAGAGCACTTGGATCTTGATATTTAGAAACGCATGTTATATTGTATAGACTGCGGTGGGGAGTTTTATTTTATTTATTTTTTCTCTGGAACTTGTATTTTATTTTCCTGCAGTTTAGATTGACATTGTAAGAACTGTAGGTGCAAGATAAAACATTTTTGAAGTAAATTGAGTGATTACCCAGCCAGAAAAGAAGATTTATATTTGAAGGATTACTGTAAGAATTTGTCCCTTGCCCCCCAGGGTAAATGCAGAGGAATTTTAACTTGTACATATAGATTTTAACTAATTAATTTGAATTTTATTGTATATATTGAATCTTAAGACTTTGTATAGAAATTTTAATGATTTTAATGATTTTTTATTGGATTATTTTAATTATGAAGATTTTAAACTGTAATGTAAGTCATTGTAATACTGCAGCATGCTGGCTCTCTGCCATTGATAATATTTTTGATGGAATACCAGACATTATAACACTACAGGAGCCCTATTATATTGGCGAAAAAGTAGCCTATATTAATAGTGGTTGGAGAATAATTAACGCTGAGGCGGGGAGGACAGCCATCATAGTGGTAAATTCTGGAACTGAATTTCGTGCAGAGGTGATTACAAACACTATTGTGGCATTAAGGTCTTTGAAGATAATAAGAGTTTTAGCATTGTTTCTGTCTACTTTTCCCGGGCGGAAGACTTGAATATACACCTTTTTAAACTAGAGGATGTTTTATCTTTATACACAGAAGATTTTATTGTTATCGGAGATTTTAATTCAAAGAATTTTATATGGGGGGCACAGCTCTTAGATGATAGAGGTCTTTTAACTAATGATTTTATTATCCAAAATAATTTTATTTTATTTAACTCTATGGATTCAAAACCCATTTTTTCTTCACCGGTTGAGAAGGTTGGACCGATCTAGTCCTGGGCTTCTCACATATAGACATTAATAGAGTTAAAATGGAAATCTTAGATGCAACTTCATTGAGTGATCACAGATATATATTGGTTAAAATGGGGCAAATTGATGAGACTTATAAAAGGAATGTGATCTTTACTAGAAGTAGTAGAAGGATTGAGAGATTTAGTAGAAACATGATGGAAAAACTTTTTACAATTGAATATCTCTTGGTTCATGCCCGAACAAAAGAAGAACTCAATGAGGTGATTCTAATGATGGAAAATAATATTATGCAGCAAATGTGGAAAGACTTCAGATGCCAGACTCAAAAGGGAAATAGGACTCCTTGGTGGAATGTTGAATTAGATAAGTTGACACGTAGAGTAAGAGCTATGAGAAAGAGTTTTCAAATTAAATAAGTAAACCAACAAATTAAGATAATTAGGAAAATGGAATATAAGAGATGTTTAGCAGGGCACAAGAAATTTACCAAGCAGATAAAGAAGAATTACAAAAATAGTTTGTTTGCGTGAAATTATGAATATTATGATACATTTTTTAAAGTTGCCGCTAATAAGACCAGAAAAGAGATCATTGTTAAAAGAAATGAAAATGAGATGGCCACCCCCTTGAAGAGACCTATAGTAATATCATTACAGAAACTTTGAATCTCAAGGAATTTGAACAAGATAGAAAGACTGAAGATGTGGTCTTTGAATATGAGAATGAGACAGAATCTGAGTTTACCTATGAGGAGATGAATAATGTTGTTAGAAGTCTTAGAGATAGATCAGCTCCTAGACTGGATGGGATCTGTGTTTCAATAATAAAGAAGTTATTTTTGGATTATCCTTCATTGTTTTTGATAGTGTATAATAGATGTTTAAGGCTACATGCTTTTCCAAATGTATGGAAGACTAGTAAATTAATTTTAATTCCGAAAGATAAGACTAGATATCGGCCGATATGCCTTCTAAAGATCTTTGCGAAAATATATGATAAATTATTAGTAAATAGATTACTATTTAGTATAAACCGCCAAAATGTCTTATCAGATTGTCAATATGGCTTTAGGAAAGGCCGGTCGGCAGATTTTGCTTAAGTTATTTCGGAAGTTAGAAGAAAAAGAAAGGCTCATCATGTGGCACTGATCTCTTTTGACGTCAAAGGAGCTTTTGACTCAGTAGAATGGTCCTCCCTGCTGTATAAAGACCTACATATCACAAAAGACATTTTTGAGACTATAAAGGCTTATTTCAGAAACAGGAGAATTATATTTAAGAATAGTATCGAAAAAATGAGTATTGAATTTAATGTTTACAAAGGCTGCCCCCAAGGCTCCTGTTGTGCTCTCCTGTTCCGGAGTCTAATAATAAATAGCTTATTAAAAGAGTGTGTAACACCAAACGTGAATATTATTTTTTATGCAGATGACATTTTGGTAATTATAAAAGGATAGTCTTTGGAGAAAATGCAAGATACGTTTGGAAAAATTGAAAATAAATTTAAAAATTGGAGCCAGGAAGAAGAAATTGAGTTTAGCATTGATAAGACCTATGGACTATTTTTTTTCTCCGAGGTGGTGGAAAGACAAGACCACCCAGATTTAAATTTGATGGAAAACGTATAAAATTTGAACAAAATATTAAATATCTGGGTGTGATTATTGACGATAAGCTAAATTTTATTGAATATTTAAAAAATATTCATAGATATGAAGAAGGTGTTTTAAGGTTTTACAAGTGCAATTTTAATAATGAAACTTTAAATAAAAAGTCTGCACACCTAGGGAAATTTTTAAATGTGTCATCATACGTAAGATCTACTATGCTATTGTTGTATGGGGTAGCAGGCTGGGGAGATGGTAAAATTACGAAATAAATTAGATATGTTGCAGAGAAGCTGGATGCTTGAGATCACACGATCATTTAGGACCACTTCAACAGAGGTTGCTTGTATCTTAGCCGGCGTTCCGCCTCTCTCGGTTTCATATGAATTCTACAATAAAACGTTTTTACTTTCGAATCGAGTCATAGAAGATTTTCAAGTAAGCAATGTATTAATAAGTATTAAGGCTTTTCAGTATCATAATGAAGACATAATTCATCCAAAAAATAGATTTGGGATTGTGTATGATTGCTTTATTTTACAAGGAGAAAACGATATTTATACTGATGGTTCCGGGTTCGGGGGAGGTATTGGCAGTGCTTTGGTGATATATTTTCACGGCATTGAAATATAATATGCTAAATTTAAATTAAAAAATATAAATTCTGTTTATCAATCAGAACTATATGCAATTCGACAAGCTCTCTGTTGGATTGAAAGGAATTTGCATGTCAAATATAATATAAATATATATTCAGATGCATTACCAGCATTACAGGCACTGTCGAGCCCGAACCACAGAAGTACACTTATAAACGAAATTAAGGATATTTATTTACGTTTAAATAAAAAACACAGCATAAAAATACATTGGATAAAAACCCATGCTGGAAATTTGAGGAACGAGAGGGCGAACGTCTCAGCTAAACTAGCTGCACTTGGTGATGGCCTAGTAGTGAATGACGTGTAGGATTCATGAAGGAGAACTATTACTGCATTGTACAATGATATTATCAATAAATGGGAAGAAAGTTGGGGATCATCCAAAAGAAATAAAGGTCTATTGAAGAATATCAAAGTGAATACAAGAGTGAAAATATTTAATGATATTGACTTAAATCAAATCATGACAGGACATGGACGACTCCCAGCCTATCACAAACGTTTTGGCCATCAGAATAACGATCAATGTTTGATATGCAATGAGATTGGTGATGCAAGGCACTTCTTTGAAGATTGTATGTTGACTGAGAGTGCAAGAGAAAATTTTAAGAAATATTACAGAAACGACTTTGAAAAGAATTATGCTAATTTAGTAGAATATGCAAAGAACATTATGAAATCTATAACTAACAATAAAAAAGCTGTGGGAATTATTTGATGTAATGCGTTCTCGGAAGTATATGTGTTTTCTTTTGTATATTTTGAGTTGCTTTATTTTCTATTTCTTAACACAGTTTTGTTTTATTCTTTTTAGTTCGTTTTGTGTAGTTTGTTGTATTTAGG
This sequence comes from Stegodyphus mimosarum, assembly GCA_000611955.2. Lineage (NCBI taxonomy): Eukaryota > Metazoa > Arthropoda > Arachnida > Araneae > Eresidae > Stegodyphus > Stegodyphus mimosarum. Next base: position 381,453 of record KK118640.1, read on the forward strand.
TTCAGTGATAATTTGAGTTTCTCTAGTCGTACTTATTGTTTTATTTTGTTTCGTTTCCTTTTACTAACTCTTTTGATACAGCCGGGTCGCTAGATACCACCGTTTGTTGTTGAAATGGGTTGGTCTTCTAATGAGTCATGCCCACCAGCGGCCGAGCGGTACAGACGCTGAACACTGGTAGTTCGGTCCGAGGTTCGAATCCCGCGAACGGGCTGGCTGCGTGGGCGTTTTCGTGGTTTTCCCCGTGTGTAACGTGTATACGAGCCAGTTTCCCTTAGAAAGTCCTCCACGAAGGCATCCCTCCCCTTAGGCAGATAGCCCTCGTGTGTTTTGCCATAACTGAATAACCTAACCTCTAATGAGTCATACGGCCGTCATAATTCGACTAGGTGGACTGGGGGCTTCTCTCCAATAATCAATCAATCAATGGAATGTGCTGTAGCATTGATTAACTCAGTGAAAAGATGAGGAAAATCAGCGAAATTACCATAATAACATGTTACAATTAATATTACAGATGAGAAAAAATAGTAAATAACAAAAAATGATTTCAGACGGATAGTTAAATCTCAAGAAGAATTTTGTAAGTTATAAAATTACTCAAACAAAATTTTGATGCCTTTACTAATTAAGTTACTTTATAAACACTATTTGTTAGCATTTTAAAATTTATCGTGATTATTCTTTTCTTTGTAATTATTTATTTGCATTTTTTGAGGACTGTGATTTGGTAAAAAAAACTTTGATAAAGAAAATTTATATGGCAACATAACTGAGTGAATCAATAAAACATTAAACCAAAAGCATTTTAATAGTTCAATAAAAAATATTCTTGGTTTTTCATCTTTTTTAATCGGTTTGAACAGTATATGAGAAAGTTTTTAATAAAAATAGCTTTAGATGATTATAATATTTTTAAGGCTTTCATTAAGCTGAAATGTTTTGAGATAATTTTAAGTAAAATACTAATTTTTTCCCTAATGTTAAAGACAGCTTTGCACAGAAAATGAAATTTACGTTCATTGTATGGTTTATGTAGAGCAATTCCCACTCAATGAGGAGGCTTTGTACTCAAATTTTCACTACTTAAAAAATAAAGAGCAAAGTTTAGCAATTTTAGGACAGAAATGGGTTTTTCAGAAACTTAAGTAATAACTCACGTGATTTTAAATATTTAATTTAAATAAACAATACAATGACAATTATTTTATAGGAAAAAATTAAAACACTGCACAATGTAAGAAATTATAGCATTCCTCCATGAATGCTATTCTAATGTAAGTGGTTATCACATGCAGCTAACTTGGAGGACTTGTGATTTGAATTTCAACGAGGTCATTTTAGTGCTTTTGCGAGTTTTTAGGTTGTGAAGCGCATACTATTTTCTTCAATATTATAGAGTCTCACGCTGTTTGGCAGACATCTGAGATCTGTTTTTTCCCCCGAATGTTCCCTGTGTCTCGGAAATTACAACAGAGACATGGGAAGGATGTAAAGGATCCTTTTATTTAAACCAGATAAAAGTTAACAGAAGGCACTGCTCGTACTTACAATTATGAAATTAGCCAGCATTTATGTTACGCCATATTTACCTTAAATCCTATTACCTATTATTAAACAAGTAGAGAATTTAACTTAGGTTGTAGGTAGCCTAAAGACTGTACGGACAGAAAACGCGCAAGTTGGCTCAGACCTAATATCAGCGTAACGAGCCTAATGGCGAGATAACGCAACGCGGGAGATAAACTGCTATCAAGAGAATCAACTAGCAATGTGACCTTCAGTAAGCGGACCACGCTGTGATTCTACTCTTTAAAACTTTCATTTAAATACTATATCTTTCTACCTCATCTGAATACGCGCTAATTAAGAATTAGCATTATGGCAGGAAAATAGAAAGCTAGATAGACAGGAAAGCTAACTGACATAAAATAACTGGTTAATAAAAATAAATGAAGTAATACAATACAAATATTTTATTAGTATTTGGTCCCCACCAGAGCTCCAATACATTGGTTTTTCTACTCAGATCTAGGTATTTTTTATGTTGTTAAAAAAACACAGAATGCGTTGATAGGATTTTCTCATAAAAATATCTCGTTGTCTGGATGTTTTTGGAAATTTTTAATTTAAATCAAAATTTACTTTTATTTCTTGTAATACAATAAAATTTGTACATTAAATAATATTTACAATTTTCATAATTGTATAATCTAGCAATCCTGATCATAATGTGCAATACTTAGATGCTTGCACAAAGTTTTACACATGTAAAGGATTTCAAAGTTTTCACAGGGTTCTGAGACATAATTTACGTTCGTGTTACTGACATGTTTATACGTTAGAATGTTTTTAACGAAACAAAAACATTCTATTAACAAAATAAAAAAACCCTTTTTTTTGCTTACTAAATATTTATCATTTATCAAAGCACACATAAACAATAATAATCATTTTCCAAAAAAATGCAAATTTATATTTATATTCTGTCTGAAATCTAAAGTTTGTTGATTGAAATACATTTTTGTTTGTTACACTTTATTATTCAAACATACTGATTGCTAAATATTAAGACTAATATTTCTATAAAATATTTCTAATATTTACAATTAATCATTAAATTACTTACTTTAATTTGAACTAAAAATAAACAAATTATGGAAACTGTCTAAGTTTTCGGAGAAAATTTTTCGAGTAAGGGAATACTTGTGAATAAATAATGACAAACTAATCTCTTTTTATTTTTCATTAAATTTTTCTTTGACACATAAATAAAAGCGTATTTGTATGAAAATAGTTATAAACAATTTCATTTACAGATTTTCTGATGCGTTATTCATGTTCCTTTTTAACTGTATTGAAAGTAACGTAAACTCTGAGTTCAAATAACTTTGTAACACCACATGTGCAACAAATGCGTAATTGCAATGTTTCGCGGGCCGCATAAAATTGCTTCGGGAGCTGAGTGCGGTCCGCGGGCCCCCAGTTTGAGACCACTGTTATAGATAATAAACGGAGATCATTTCCTTTAAATCGAGACCTCTCTTATCATTCCTGAGTTTTGGTATCTGTTATATAATGTAAAAGATGGCCTTTAATAATTCTAAATATGAGATTTTATCTAATGACCAGTCTAACTATTTTATCTCACTCTGGCTAACGTAGAAAAAATCTCCTCCCAGGTAATCCATATAAAAACAAAAGCCACAAACTCACTTAAACAGAAACTATGAAAGATCGACTAATTGCAAAAGAGGCTATAAAAACAACTGATCAATTTCGCTATACATGGAAACCTAAATTAGAATTGGTAAAAGAACTCATAGAAGGAATTTGTCATAAAAGATACGAAGAACGTCTAAAAAATGAAAGAATTTCAAAAACCCAAATATATAGGGAACTGAATGGTATGAAAATTATGCTTAGAATTAAAAAACATATTTATGCATTTTAAATTATATCTTATTTGTGTTACTGTACTGTATGATGAAAACTCTGTTTTTTCCTAGGTTGATTAAAGTTGCAATCTATTTTTCTTTAATTTGTGAATGGAAGCTTTGGTCCCGACCACTGAGTTTCAGATTTCTACTACTGCCCTTCTTTATTGAGAAAGTTTTGCAAAACAATTTATCCAGTGTCAGGATTCTTGAAACAGTTGACCTTAAAATATCAAGCATACATCTTACTTTTGCCATTGATGTTCCCAAATTACGCACTAGTATTTAACATATTTAAATGCTGTAACCTATCATATAAATTGCATGAAAGTATGAATGATAGTGAGTTACATTCATTATCATACTATCGAGAGGTTTGTAGTAGAGGTACATAAGGGGTAAAAGACAATCGGATTCCCTCTTCAAGCGGTTTAAATCAAAACTGGGATGGAGCTTAAGCAGATAGTTTTCTTCTCCTTCCTTAATAAAATAATCCAATCTCATCTGTTTAAGGTTTGTCTTGTTATCTTTAACAATATGTTAAAGCTTCTTAGATTGCTGTACGTTCAAGTTAGTAGCTGTTAGTCAAGAAGACTTGGATTTTAGGTATGCATTATTATTTACTTGCAACTTGTGAGAAAGTAAGGTTAATATTTTTTTGTATGCGTTTGTTGCTTCCTCAATCAGTTTAAACCAAGTGCGATGACTCGCCATCACAGTAAAGGTAATATCTGAGGGCGATTGGCTGGTAAAGGCAATTAGTTAGAAGACCACCATTTCGAATTGTTATTTAGTTAATACGGTTTATTTAAAATCCCATACTCTAAGTATGGGAAATAAAAATCTATTGAATCCATTATATCTGTCGTAAAAAATCTATTGAATCTTGCAAAACGAACTTCGAAACTACTTATCTGATTCCAAAATGTCTTTTACTATTCAAGAGAGAATAAAGGATAAGGAAGATAGTTTAATGCTTTCGCTTCAGTTTGTGATTATTATAAGAATTAGAACTATATGTATATAAACTAGATGCAGGCATAATCCTATCAAATTTAAATATCGCTGAAAGCAGAATTCACCTCACTAGATCTCTGTACCCAGAAATATTTCGTAAACTTAATACTATAGTTAACTTTGACAGAGGTAGTTAATATTTTGTTTCCATGCGTCATATTAGTATAAACAAAAGTTAAAATGAGAAAGAAAAGAAAACATTTCATGGAATTTATATTTCTTGGGATATGAAAAAAATCTAATGCATGAACACCGAAGAAAGTAAAAATGAAGAGCCACTGAATGCCACAAAATATTGCACAACTGAATGTTGCACATTAGAATAATTAAACCTGTTGTTTATTTGTTTATTGTTTAAATTTTTTCCTTGATTAGTGCAGCATAGTAAGATTATATTCTTTCAGTATATTCTTTTCAAGAGCTATTAAATTAATTTAGATGAATGCGTACATACCATAGATCCGATTCAAATTTTCGGCAAATATGTACTAAATTTTAAATTGTACTTTAAATCTGTAGGCATTAGTGGAAAAGAAATAGGGTATTGCTTGTAGGTGTAGAGTTCTTCGTAAACAATTTTATTATTTTATTGACTTAGGTCATAATTTGGATAAAATGCGAATAAAATGTGAATTTCCTATTTTAATCATAATAAAAAATAACAGAAATAAAAAAAAATTTCCTTGTTTCAGTACGTAAAAATAAAATCATGACTTTGTTCTGGAACATGATTACATAATGGAACTTAACAGTTTTTTTATTAATAATAAATTTAAATGATTTCTGATCAAGGCCACAACATACAAATCAATAACAAAAATCTAGATCTAAACTTAACTTGGCATCAAGCTAACATTATGAAACTTCAATTTCTTCTCGAGCAACCAAATTTTGCTAATAGGTGTCGGGCTTATAGCCAGCATTGGTCTAATACACTCATATAGTTAAGCATTCGTTTTCTAACTTTATGCTTAACTGCATGCCATTCAAATCTGCATAGTTCTCTGGAATGAACGAATACGTGTTAAAATGAGGCTTAAAGGAAAGATGCAGATTAAAATCAAAAGTGGTTAGCTAAACTGAACTACAATGCCATAAAATGACCCAGGGCTTATATGTACGAGTATAATGTTCATTTCTATGTGCCTAAATCATCTGTGTTCTGAAATAAGTTTGCTTGGAAGCTCAGTTGAGGTAAATGCGTTATGCAGTGTGAAGCTTTAAACTAAATTTATGCTACAAATATGTAAACGCCTGCATATAAACATAGTAAACACTACAAGGTGCTAAATGATTTTAAAATATGTAATAAAAATTTGATTAGTTGAAAATTACCAAGAAAATCGCAGTACGATTATGAAAACTTAAAAGAATTTGTAATACATAAAAATACATAAAACTTATAAGAACATAAATATGTATAATTCTTTTTAATGTATTGGACAGTGAATTGCGAGATTCCTCGACATAAATTTATTTATACAACAAACCATACATTTTGATTTTAAAGGTATCACAATATTGTCCTTTTTCCTTTCTAATTAAATATAAAAGTGTCGAACAGAATGTGTGGATTTAAAATACAACTATGCAGAGAGCGTTCTTTCATTCTTTAAATAGAGAAATACCAGAAAATTTGCCTAAATGACCTAATTTTTAATACTGCTGATAAAGGGAAATAATCATGCATTCCTAAAAAAATTTGTTTTTAACATTTGCTTTAACATAAAGTATTTCTGATAATTTTAATTACTCTGTACTTCGGGAAGTTTGGTGACACAATAAATAAAAATAAAGTAAATAAAGCGTGGATAATAAGTATTATGTTTGTAAGGTCTACTTGCCTAACTTTTGTGTGAAAACTGGAGAGTAATGACTGCACGGAAGAAGGGTTTGAATTGCCTTTATTACACTCTTTAATTATTTACAATGCGTCAGCTTGACTCTAAAAAACTAAGCCTCTGCTTGGCGATAACTGAAACAGTAAGAAGTAACTAAAAATCTGAAGATATTAACAAGTAGTAGCATTACGCTACGGGGCACAGACAGTTTCTCTGTTTCTTAACAGAGCGTTGCAGATTTAGTGGCAGCAAAGTAATAGCTATTACGCCAAGTTTAACCAGCAATCAATGCTAAGCCGAAGCTCACTCTACAACAAGCACAGAGTTTGCCCACACTCTCTAACTTTTCCTTCTAGAAAATTTGGTACTTAAACCTTTTCTCCGACTGGTAGAATTTGCATTACTTCTCACGCGCAACCAAGTTTAAATATTTTGGCATTGACAATTAGGAAAGGAACTTCAAATTAAATTTAACTGGTTATTTAAAATAAATATAAATCCCTACATGTTTATAGTTAATAATATAAGAAAGGATCACCAACATTCTTAAATGACTGGGCATCTATGATACCTCATAAATATTGAATTGATAATTGTGAATGTTCATAAAAAATAAGGTTTTTGTATTCATAGATCAAAGTTTTCATAGTTTAACTTTTATAAAATTTGTCAATTTTTTCATCAAATGTAATTTTTCTGGATGCATTTATTTTACTCAATATGCAGTGGTAAAATGGTTAATTTCGAAGCAGAAAAAATAAAAAAGTCAGAAAATGCCCTCACCATGATTCAAACTCCCGCTTCCGCTTCCTAACTTTGTAGATGGAAGCTAGTGTTTTCAATTACACTACGAAGGCACGCCGTAAGGAGAGAAGAGATTACTTTTACTCTTCTCCACTTAAAGGAAAGGAGAGAACTCAGTCGCAAAATCCTGGTGGTGACAAACATCGCCCACCACATTTTTGAATTCGGGAGCCATTTATAATTATTTTGAATTTCTAGTACAGGGAAACAAGAAACATCACACCCTTACCACAATTCGAAGTCTGGATCTCTCACTTGCTCGCCGGACATGCTTCCTATGCCTTCTCGGGATAATGTGGTAAGAAGAGAGAAAATTCGCTATATATTTACTTTTTCTTTGTGAGAAATATCTAATAGCTCATTCTTACCATGGAAGACGATCAAATTTTCAATCTAAATTGAAGAAGTTATTTAGATAGTGTTCTTTTAAAAATAAAAGAAATCTAATGTAGAAAATATTTTCTTGTATTTCAACAGTTTACATTAAACTTGCAGGGTATGTAAGCTCATTTAATGAAAACTTTCCTGACGTGAAATTGAATAGCTCTTTTTTCATTTTATTTCTGGTATTGCTACTGCAAAAAGCTCCCAGAAACATGCTTCGATCGATGGTTTTATCTGTTTCCTTCTCGATTTTCATTTGTCCGATTCCTTCTTCAATGTTTAACTTAGAAGTTGAAAGCTAAAATTGTTTTTGCAATTCAAGATATTCTCAGAATCAACTATTTGTGGATCTATAGATTAAGTCTCGCGAATAAAAAAGGGGTATGCAATAAATTTTCAAAATATCAAGAAAACGTGAAAGAAATCAATTTTCTTTACAATAATTCTTCTAGTTCTATTTGTCAGAAATATTAAAAAATTTATAAGAGTTTGGTTATAAACGCACAAAGAACTTTAAAACGAGTACCATAATGCGTTTAGGCTCAACAACGAGGAAAACCTTTATACAGTACTTGCTGTTTAATTAAAATGTAGTAGATGAAAAAATAATAAATAATTCATAAAAATTATATGAACGTAGGGCGCAGTTTTTGACAAAAAGCTTTACTTTGAGTAAAAAAATATTGTTTTATGAATTCATATTCTGTATTATTATACTTATACTTCTGTATTATTATTCTGTATTATTATATGCAAAAAATTTCGAATAAAATGAAATAGACCTTAGAGTTTTAAGTAACGTGGCTTGTTAAATAGGTAAAGGAATACAGTCACATCAAGTATTAATGGTTGAATAAAATGTAAGAATTCAGTTAAAAATAAATATTGGAAATCACGAGTTAATAAAATACATCTATACTGTTTGAAGCAATATCCAGTAAAATGGAGGAATGGATTGATGCGTATGACAAAATACAGTTTACGTTACGATATTTGATTACGGAGTAGCATATGAGGGCCATCTGCCTAAGTGAAGGGATACTTTCTTGGAAGACACTCTGAGGGAAAATTGATTCGTATTCACATTACAAATAGGAAAAATGAAGAAAACCGGGCGCTTAGCTAGCCCGTTTGCCTAGTTCGAACTCGGGTCGAGCTACTAGCATTCAGCGACCTTACTGCTCTGCCATTGGTGGAGCTGCCAAAAGCACTGTTATGCAACTTTTTGTTATAGTGAGCCTAAGTGCACCCGTATGGTGACCGGGTGTGAAAGAATAGTCATAATATAGCTCATGCATGTCGTAAAAAGTGACTAAAATGGGTACCCAGTGTTTGGGAATATAGTTAGGCACCCCTGCCTTCAGGGGATTTATAAATTTGGAGGCCTGATCCTTCAGGTTGGGGGTTGGATGTGAGGCGAACTACCTCACCTTGTAAAATCCTCTTGTTACGAAATAAAAGGAAGAAGAAGATCTAATTTAGAACTCTATAAAATTTAAAAACAACCTGAGATTGTAAAATTCGCCAAATTACAGAGACTTAAATGGGCTGGCCATCCCGTTAGAATGAATGAAGATAGTTGCTACAAGAAAAACCTTTCTGGCAAAGTCCACGGGAAATAGACCTCGGGGCAGACCCCCGCTAAAATGGATTGATTTCATCGAAAAAGATTTTAATATTTTAAAGATTAAAAACTGAAAAACAGTTGCCAAAAGTAGAGATGCCTGGAGAATAGTAGAGAATTCATAGTAGAAAATTCACCCAAAAGTAGAAAATTCACCCAAGGCTGTCGAGCCATTGAAGAAGAAGAAGACCCTAAGTGTGATAGATCTGCTGATGTATCTATTGCAGAACAAGTAGACTACTATTATAATGAATTTGGTTAAATAAACTACAATAGTAATCCACACGAGGACAATGTGCCTGAACCTTTGTGGAGTATAAGTACCTTTGTAGAGGGTATTCTAAGGAAATGTCTTCTTATGCATCTTATTCACGAAGAGCTGCACGAAACTTTACCCTAGGTGAACGAACAATCGGTCCACAGGCGGTAAGTTGGATCTTACAGCCAGTGATTAGTAGCCTTAGTAGGACATAAGTAGACTGGTAAATACTCTGAGCTAGAGCTGGGTTGAAAATTTTGTTTGCTATGAAAATGTCATCAATAAATAGGGTGAGATACATGTCCTTGTACTATCGGAAACTCATGTTTGAACTAAAGAAAATACCTTACTTACTACAAAAGCAAAATATTTTTTATTTATTGATCAAAAATTGAATTTTAGAAGTTTTTCATCATTATTAGTCATGAAAGTGTACAGTAAAAATGATGATGGATCGATTAGATCAATATTAATTCTGTGTTCTTATTTTTGGACTTATTGATTCAACTTACTGATTTCCACTTATTATTAAAAATTATGTGGATTATTGTTGTACGCAGTTTCTTGAAACTGGTTTAAAATATTATCTGTAAATGGGGCGTACAGAATTAATAAAAATATATTCAGTCCATTATAAATTTTATGCATGTTCCACCTTAAATTGTCTAAAATTCTGTTTTTGACTAAAGAACAAAATATTTTCTTATAATAAAGAGAGAATTTTCTTGCATCAAAACATGAGTTGCCTGCAATATAAGTATATACAGTCTTCCCAGCAGGTGACGGCAATATAATATCAGACAGAATTTTTACCACGGCTTGAAGTCAACTTTTCCCAACTTAGAATGGATACAGCTGTTACACAGCAGTTTTGTATGGTTGCAAGTTTATAGTCCGGCCACTGGTCTATGGATAAGTTGCTCACTTACCGGGATCAGTTTTTTGTGGATCTCTCTATGCGTATCGGAAATATGAGCCAGTTTCCTAGAAAGTCCTCCATACAGACATCAGCGTAATGAGAAAAAATATGTGTTCAAAGACAAAATTTTAGATAAAATAATTGGCATACATTCATTTTACTTCATTTAATCAGTATTTGCTGCCTAAGAAGCAAGATTATTAAATTTTTTAATGACAGAAAGTTAAGCTTTTAATCCGAAATGCAAAATTTATTGAGTATTTTGCAGATAGTTTGCTGTATGTGATATATAAATGAAATTTTTAATAAATTCAATAACTGTATGGTAAAAATAAATTTTGTACAGATTTTAGTTGATAAAATTTAAACCATAGTTTATTATTTTAATTTTATTGGATTCAAATATGAATCATTTAATAATTTTTCATTTTGGTACTTAGAAATTGCAACCGAAAATTTCAAACAAAATAAAATTTAAACCATAGTTTATTATTTTAATTTTATTGGCTTCAAATATGAATCATTTAATAATTTTTCATTTTGGTACTTAGAAATTGCAACCGAAAATTTCAAACAAATTTATACGTCTGTTTCATATTGTAAATATTTTGTAAAAATTAAATACTTGTGATGGATTAATATCAAGAACATAAAGTCAAATAAGATTTACCTGCTGCTTTTTTATTTGTTTACTTGCACTTGAATAAAATATCGCAAATTATGTTGTAACAATGTTAACTGGATAAAATATCATCCCTGTAACGTCGCCGAACTTCCGTGATGCGAAAACATAGACCAGTTGTCGTTTTTATATTTATTTAAAAAAAAAAAAAAAAAAAAAAACGTTAGTACTATAAATTGCGAACTCGACGTCATTGCATGACTACCTACCTGATTGCTACACAAATGCTTGAAAATGATAAATACTTCAGTTCTTGACATGAACATCATTTAATATAAACAAAGCTTAACGCTATCGAGGAGTTGTCACACTTACAACCATTTCATCCAAACCAGTTGACAACAATGAAGAACACGCAAGTGGAGAATAAGGTACAAGGTGAATGTTAGAATGTTAGGCTTGACGAATTCGAATAGCAATAAATAAATAAAAAAATAAAACAAGCTTTTATTTAAAACTCATAAAATCAATAATGAAATAAAATTGGAAAATAATTTATCATACATTAGTTTAATGGGAAGCGAGATTAAGTAACTCTCTTTGCTAAATTCATCTGCAATTTCATATCGAATAATAAAAACGTGGGTGCCTTTGAAAAAGTTATAAAGATAATGGTTTATAACATTTGATAATGCAATTAGATTATTGCGATTTCGTTAGTTAGGCACCTATGCTTTTATTATTTGCGATATAAAATCGTAGATGAATTTTGTAGAACGAATTATTTAATCTTTTGCTCTCATTAAATTATGTGATAAATTATTTTTTTTCTTTTATCTCATTAATAAGCTTTTATGAGATTTAAATAAAAGCTTTGTTTATAAAAAATTTTATTTTCATCATTTTTAGGCTCAATGACATGCTCTCAATAAACATTTTTACTTAAAAAAATAATTTTTCAAAACTCTTTTATTTCCAACAATTATGTTACATCAAATGTTTGAAAAATTCCAACGTTTCTTCCCCCCCCCAAAAAATTAGAAATCCTTTTAAAATCACTTCTACATTTCACTTAATTTTTTCCCTCTCTATTTGATGGTGCAATACAATCAAATTCTGCGAATTATAGTTTGTTCATTAAAGGATATCTGTGAAAAATCGTTTCAACAGTAAATTTTAAAAACTCAGAATGAAATTTTGAAACAATTGCTGCACTACGATGTATTGTCATAATGAGTGTGTGTACAAAATTTGAGCCCGATAGCTAATGAAGGAATAGTTTCAAAATGAATGGCAAAGTTTTTTTCATAGCGGCAAACACCATGAGTGAGTTAAATAGAAATTTATAAGAGTGCGGTTACCTTTAAAAAATTCTTGAAAATCGCCTAATTAATATTTGTCATCATTCTTATTTAAGAAAAAGGACGAAGAACTTGTTTCATAATCTTTTAAAGTTTTAGTTCTCTATAGAAGATAAATTTTCGATGTTAGAATGCTAAAATCCTACAGAGAAAACCATGTTACGCCGAATGATAACGTTAACCGTGATCATATTACGGGGCGCTCAGTGTAGTATGACGTAATGACATCATAACTTTGAAACTGAAGAGCCAGTATTTAATCTTCTCTTTAATATTGTAGCATAATTTTTTGATGTAAAATATCACCTAATTAGCATATTTTTATCTTTCTGAATTTTAAAAGAGAACGAAGAGTTTGTTTTAGAATCTGAAAATTTCAAAATTTTGTAAGTGATACATTTTTAGATGCTGAAATTTAAAAGTCTTAGACATCAAATAGATAAAAAAAAACAAGAGATTTTCGAAATTTCGATAAGGTTTCAGAAATTAAGTTCATGCAGATTTCATTTTAAAGATTTCTTTCCGTTTTATTCAGTGATGTAAACAGCAAATTTCTGAAATTTTAGTTTGTTCGTTGAACGAGTACATGCGGAAAATTCGTTTCAACATTAAATTAAAAAATATGTAAATAGTATTTTGAAAAAATACTTCACCGCATTGTATTATCATTCAGAAAGAGAGTGTGTACAGAATTTGAATGCTATAGCTTATGAAGTAGTTTAAAAATAGCTGACAAATTTTTTACGATGGCGACAAACACTTTGAGTGAATAAATAAAAGCTGATATTAAGTACAATGAGTACATCTCTGTCTTCTTCGAGTTTTAGTTTAATATGCGAATTGAAAGTTATGCAATAAAGTAGACGAATTTTGAAACTATGGGTGGAAGAATTTGAGTAATCATATTAATTCAAGTTTACCAGGCTTCTATTTAAATGTTTTTAAACTAATTCTAATATTATAAAACAGTAATAGGTATACCTATAGAAAGTAGGGAATCAGATTTCGAAATCAATGCCAGGGCTTCAAACTACATTTGAAGACCCAGGATGTAAAGAATTAGGGCCAAATGTTCCAATGATTATTTCAAATCGTGATGCAATTTCCATCCTACTTCAAATGTACTGAATTAGTAACGATGTCTTACTGAAACTATAAATCAAAACAATAGATAGTAACTTTTTCATATATTGTCTTCTCCAATTTTTTTTTGCATGCTTTAACATGCATCCTCATAAAAATGCGTCAGTTTTAAAACATTTACAGAAATTACATTGAAGTTACTTGAAACTTTATGCAAAATTAAATAACAATTCTTAAGGAAAAAATATTATAATACAGACTTCCTTAGAAATAAAAAAAATATTCCTCATTATTTTAGATAATACGCGTTTGTGCGAAAAGTTACAGATAATTATTAATAAGAGAGTTTTAATAACACTAATTTTCATTTTTAACCATTCAGATGCTTTAAAAGCATGTGAACAAATATAATTTACATTATTTGACTTTGACTATTTTGTCGCATTAAATGTTTCCAGTAATGCGACATGAAGTTTATTAATTAATAAATTTGCACTCTATGGGGGAATAAAAATTCAGAAGCTTCAACAATAAAGATACCTCTATTCAATTCTAGACTTAATGAAATAATACATTGCTTAAATAGCCAAAATATTAACCACATTTAAATGCCTTTTTGTGTTGACTGGGTCATACATTAAAATAGATGTGTGAATAACATAATTAAGCACGGATAGAGATAAGTACGGCTAACAAAAAGTATTGTTCGAGTGCTGCATATTGATTAATATATCTGTGAGATCAGTTGTTTTCACAATCTCAATCTAGAAATTTATATTCCCATTAAATTTTATTACGAAGGGAAATTTTTTAGAAAACCCTTGCAAAGAAAGGAGCGAAAATGTCTTTTTGTGTGGACTGATCTTCTGTATAGAAAGATCTGTCTCCGTTTATAGAATTAATTGAGCCAAAAATAGGACTGCGAGTATCGATTCGATCGATACGTTAAATAGTTGCAACAATTTAAATAGACTGAGTTCTTGTTTCATTTTAAAATGGTATTCGTGAATCTTTTATGTAAGAATACTTAACTAAGCAACAGGAACAACGTATTCAACATGTTTATTTTGACGGGAGATTAGTAGATCTTTCTTATTTTATTTTAATATCAGCAATTGAGATGTTAAAAAGTGCTGCATCCACCAAAATTGGAAAACTGTACTAAAATTTACGCATTTTCCGGGCTGCAACATTTTCATTGCTATCTCTGATGTGATCTAAAATGGGATCCTGAGAATTTATAATTTCTTTAAAGAAATTAGATAACTTTTGAAGGATTTTACTATCTTTGTATAAATTAGTCAATTTTCATACGGTTAAATTCCATCATTTATAAAATAAATATATCTTTGTTAATCGCGTTTTAAAGTTTACTGATGCTTAATATTTATGTACATGTTTCCAAAATTTAATATTTCTGTTTCATAGCCCTAAAAATCACGACGAATTTGAGCATCATAGATTTACACAACTGCAAAATTGATTACATTTCACAGTAAATGCCTTGCAATGCCAAAAAGCACTGCAGGAAAAACTAAGTCTACTTTTTATATAAAGTTTTGAAAAATATACTGGGGTGTATCCATAATATATTAATGCTCTTGTGACTGCAGGCACTTGTGATCATCAAAATGTAAAAATTATTAAATTCTTAAACGATGAGATTAATCATGAACTTTAAAAAATAGTATATTAGCCATAACTTCCTCTCTCCAGTTTTAGTGTTGAAGTTAACGATGCCTAATTCTAAATTGCTTTGTGAAACTTTATATGCAGAGAAAAGGTATAAAACAGTTCACAAGACTTGTATCTACGACTAAGTCTTCTCAATGACGATGATCATTAAAATGTATTTTAAACAATAAGCTTTTCTTAAAACAACGTATTACGCATATTGCTCGTATGTTCCAGATATGTGATTTTATGGGCTAATTCCATTATCTGAGATAGATAAATTTCAATAGAATATATTGAAAAGAATTACCTTGAGTATATGTTAGAGATTTTTTTCACCTCAGGTTTTCTGATGAGTACAGAAACTGTCAAAATATCAGTTTCTTTGGGTAAAACACTCAAATAAATTGCAGTTATTTATTTGAAGATAAAACTTTCTTTTCAAAGGAACTCATTTAAAATTAATAAAACTAGTACAACATTAAAATATGGTGATATTAAAAGAAATATTTAAGGTCTACTTTAGTTACCTGTTTAATACGAATCCCATTATAATCTTTGGCTCGTAAGAAAAAGTCTGTAATTTTTGAATAAATCTCTTCCTATTTATATAGTTGAAAAATCCTGTTATAAACACATATAAACTAACTAAAAGCACATTTCACAGTTTTGGTACTAATGCGTCAAGTCTGAGAGAATTGCTCCGACTTGACGTGGTCTTGGAGCATATTTTTTATTTGGCAAAAAGATCTGAATAAAATAAATACTATAAACTGGTATGCATTTTTTATTCCTTCTTGCTGATGCTACTTTTTAGGGTGTGAAAAATTCTTTCTGAAGCGGAATTGATTCCATTTCATTTATGTTTATGAAAAGAGCGAATATTAAAAGGCTAAGCTATTTATACTCCAAAGTTAAATATGCTATTAGCCATTCAAGCAAATTGCATGTAGCAGCTCAGTGAATTTAATTTTAAAAATATTATGTATCACTTCTTCTTATGAAATTAACTGACAAGTTTAAAGAGTTTGTTTTTGAGTGCATTGCGGGAATTTTAAATAAAGTTCATATCCTAAGTAACGTTTTGCAATTTGAGTAATATATGAACGATCCTGTGGGAAATGAGAATTTCACGTACAAACACAAACGTCACCCGCGCCATGGGCAACGCAAGCCAAGCCGAAACATGTAAATCGTCAGCACATTTTTTTAGTTGATCCAATTTACTATAATGCAAATATAACATTCAGATGCGTTCTTTGTTTTTATATACTGTTGTTTATGGCTCGTGTCACTCACAAGCAGTATGATTGCGCACTTTAAAAGTCAAAGACACAACGCAGGTACATGAGTATAAGTAGTGCTTGGGGTTGCGCTTCTAAAAATTAGATTTGTGTGAGTTTTCATAAACAAAGTTTGGAAAAACTTATAATATCTATTATTTACTATAGTCAGCTCAGAAATCATGCTTGGAATTTAGTCCGCCGAGAAATGAATAAAGAAAAAATAAATTTCTTATTGATCATAATCATGCACTAATTTACAGAATATAAAATGTCTTATAAAGGACGGCAATTAGAGAAACACTAGCCTCTGCAGATCCTTCACAATTGAACTGTAAAATGAAAACGTCACGTCAAATGAAACTGTAAAAATTTGCAAAAGTTAGTGCTTTTAATAAGATGAGCTTTGCTCACTCCTCTTCAGAGTAAACACTTGAGATGAGTGATAGTAGAGGAAACTTAAGGAGAATTTACAATCTTAAAAAAGATCCGTTTTTAAAAAGCATTCTGTTCAACGCCTGTGTTTAATTCTGAAATACACTGGTCGCCAAAATTAAAGGATAATGAAAACAAATATTCTCACTAAGTTAATGTTGCAAGCAATGACCAAAGCTGTAATTATTTATGTCACTTATATACAATTGAGCCCAAAATTGCACTCCACACATACGTTAGCGCCGGAGTTATGCAAATTCGATGATTGACAATGTGGTGCTCAATGAACGCATGCTGGAATTCCAGTCTGTAGTGTTGTTTAAAATGAATATGGTTTCTAACCGTAGTCAGTATTCAGTAGTTATGGGTCAAAGGCATCGTTAAAGGGAAGGTCAAAAGTGGCGAATAATTGGTAGAATTGAGGGAGGTCAAAAACAAATGGAAGTTGCCCAAGATTTGAAAATCCCTCAAATTGTCATATCAAGAGTTTGGAGTCGCTTTTTCAGCACTTGATCGTCATGTTAAATGCAGCCAAGACGACTGGGTCCGATTATTTACTAACGAGTCCAGTCATAGTTTGAACAGTTATTCTAGACGTGTTTTGATCAGGAGGGAGGAACACGTAACTTGCTTTCGTTTGTCCTCAAAATATCCCGTTTCCTGGACCGCGGTTTAATGGTTTAAGAAGGAATTGTGACAAATGGCCGCACCGAGCTGCATATTTTTCAAGAAGGCTCTGTTACTGTTCGGAGATATGTGAACGAGATTTGGAACCAAAAGTTAGACTGTTTAGGGGTGCTGTTTGCCCAGAGTTTTTGCTAACGGATGACAATGCTAGGTCTCATAGAGAATATATGCTGTCAGAATACTTGCAGGCAGAAGATATCACTCGAATGAATTGTCCACCTTACTCATCAGACTTGAGTCCGATTGAGCATGTGTGAGATGCCTTACGGTGCTGAATTTTAGCACACCAAATTTCTCCCCGGATCCTCCAGGAGCTGAAAAATGCACTTTTAGAAGAAAGGCATGCAATTTCATAAGACTTCATCAACACTTTAGTAAAGTCCTTGAAATCAAGATGTGAGGTATGCATGTATGTCCGAGATGATTATATAGCATATTAAAGAAAGTTTTTTCCAAAATAGCTGACCTAATTTTTCCACCATTTTCCATTTTCCTTAAATTTGGTTTTAATTTCAATATTAAATATTCGCGTAACCGAGAGGTCCGTGGTTCGATTCCCGGCGAAGGCGTTGCTCATTTTTCACCTTTCCTGCCTCAAAAATGACCTAATGTCTCTACAACTGGCGCCCGAACTAAAAAGGTGGTGGATGATGATTCTCCACCACCCGGATTTGGCGATTGGGACCCCAAAACCCCAGTCGCCCTTTAAAAGGGGGAGTTTATAAGGTATTTCTCCCGCCTTCTTTGCATGCCTTCGTGGTGTAGTGGTCTGCATGCTCGACGCGTAACCGAGAGCTCCGTGGTTCGATTCCCGGCGAAGGCGTTGCTCATTTTTCACGTTTCCTGCCTCAAAAATACCTAATGTCTCTTCAAATTAATTTCGCCTAGAATAAATTTATGCACCATTTCATTAAAAGGAATTTAACTATTAATTCGTTTTTTTTACACGGTGTTTAAAACCGAAAAAAAACCCGAAAGTCTTATTCCGAAAAGATACGTTTTTAAAAAAGATACGATTCCAAAAAGATACGTTTTTAAAAAAGATACGACTCCGAAAAGATACGTGTGGCACTTTTATCTTTTCGGAATGAGAAAAAAGGTTATTCGTTATAAATGTTTTAATCAATTTTGGAATTTATCATTAATGGAGGCTAATTAGCATGTATTTCCGAAGACATAACGTCAGACGGCTTAAAGAAGTGCAATCATGTAGTCCCTCATAAAATTCACATCTGTAAGATTTCAAGCTGGGATACTGTTCTCTCACTTTGTATTTCATTACAAATCTTATACTGTAAACATAAATTTGTCATTTAATATAAGCCAGTTCTCTTTTAAAATCCCTTAGGTAATCCTAAGTGCTAAGCCATAACTAAATAATCCTAATTCTCACACCTTTTAATGAAATTAAATCAATATTTTTGATCATATCATTCGACATTATTAGTTTTTTGTGTATTGATGGATTTATTATGAAAGCAAGAATAAATTTTATAGAGAAATTTTGATATATTTATTTACTGAAAATAACATTATCTAACAAATGTTCAATAAAAACGATATGCTAGTTTACGTGTAGTTTGGAAAATAACAGATTTTCATGAAATTTCACTCCTGCTTCCATCCTGGTAATTATAATTTTTTTTAATGCCGGTTTCTTCATGCTTAAAAACACTTAACTGTTTTGTTAAATGAATATCTTGCGTCTGCAGTCGCTGATTGTGCAAGTTTTGTAAAATCTGTATTGCAAATTTTCT
This sequence comes from Stegodyphus mimosarum, assembly GCA_000611955.2. Classification (NCBI taxonomy): domain Eukaryota; kingdom Metazoa; phylum Arthropoda; class Arachnida; order Araneae; family Eresidae; genus Stegodyphus; species Stegodyphus mimosarum. Next base: position 400,640 of record KK118640.1, read on the forward strand.
CTCGTATTCATATTTTTTTGTTTTAAGAAGTTAATTTGAATATATTCAATGAAGTTTTATCTGTGCAACTTTGCGAATGATCATTCAATGAATGATTTAGTATCTGAAAATGAATACAATATTTGCTGTTTGAAAACAATGTGCTTGGTTTTTCTTCAGTTGGCCTGATGGTCATAAGTATTGTCCAGAACATATTTTATTTCAACTTTATTATTTTACTATTTTATTACAGTATTATTAATTTACCATTTTATTCCAACTTTCTTATTTTACTATGTTTAAATCGATGCAAATATCCTCGATAGCAAATTTAAGAAATCTTTCAATGTTCACAAATGCAGTAATGTATACGGATTTCATTTTAATATTTCAAACGGATATCATATAAAAGGGTACTGAGATTTCGCAGCAAATCCAGTTTCATGACTAATAGCAGCTCGAGAACGGTGAACTTCCTGCAAAATAATGAGTGTCTAGTGATTTACATTAAATCGTCTAACTTCCTCATTATTCGCATCCTTTGTGCGGAAACTTACGAAGTTTTAATGAGCATTTCATGCTGGGTATTTGGTAGCTGCAAATATCTTGCATTTCTATGAATATATTGAACGTATGATGCGGAGCAAGACATACCCGAAGGGTTTAACATGATGAATAATTCAAAACTCTTATTTAGTATAAAAAGTTGATTAAACATGCAATATTACATACTCTATCGAATTTTTTTAAGAATTGTTTTGGCTTTTTTTGGTTATGTGTAACTCTGAATCTGTAAAAAGTAAATAAATAAGGTGCAGCTAACATATTTTACCTTTCTAAAAAGACAGAAGAAACTGGAAAGCTTTAAAGTTATTAAAATCTTTCAGGGAGTAAGTATTTGCTTCCTTAAAAATCAATTATTTTTGTTTCTCTGTAATTAAAATGTATAAAGGTTATAAGAATTATTATTTAGATTAATCAGTTATATTCAGCCTTTACGACAACTTCTCCTTTCCGTTTTCTCACCAGAATGTACATTGAGTTAGACGGTATGTAAGCTGACGTTTTTGGATTGTAAGACGAAGCGTGTTTCTGCCGCTCGTGGCCACGTTACGTGGTTACTGACAGCTCTGGTAAATTTGTAGTTATTCAGGTTGTAGTTACTGCTGTCAACATTTGAATTATTACGCCGGTTAGAGTTTTTTAACCAGCTTAGAGTGTAAGGATTTTAAGTTTTACTAACGTTTATTTTATTTTGAACCTTTGCTATCTTCTCTTATTTTCCTTTTCTGGCCAGAATAAGCGCGAATAGATTTTGTCTATGCAAATGAGGTTGCAAACTGTAGAATTATTTAAGACATGGCCTTTTAGTAAGGAAAAAAAAAGAGGGAGAGAGATTTCTCGCTGCCTTTACCATGCATGCGCTTTTCATTGTCTGCCTTTAAGGCCGGAACTAGGTTCTCGCTGATGTTTGAAGACGTACTGTAGTTCTTTGCGTTCTGCTCATTCCATACGTAGTGTTAAAAGGACAATCTTCGCGTTACTACTCTCTGTAATGCACCTAAGTTTAATTCTATTTACTTAAATTGGTTTATTTCTTATTTTATACGGCTTTTTTTTCCGTATTTTGTATGTCTCTGTATCCCGAAGTGCGTGAACGGCTGTACGCTGTGAGAATAAAGGGTAAAATTTAACCATCCTTATCTTTGCTTTATTTTCTACACACGCACGAACATAGCTTTAAGTAAGCTCCCTGTTCTGACTCAGGACTCCAGTTATGTTTGAAAAATCAACTAGGAGAAACAGTAGCCCTGACAAGAGTACCGCTAATTAGTGTCTCTAATAAATCTACCTTTGAGTAATACAGCTAGCATTTTAAGACAGAATCTAAAAGTAACAAAATTCTGTTTTCTTTATAACTATAATTATGAAGGGGCTTCATACAGAAAATAACCACATTTTATACAAACTTTACTGCTATTCAAAACTAGGTACAACTGCACTAAAAATATATTTTATTTTCTATACCGAGAACTGATATTACAATGGATCTGCATGCACATTGTCTGCTCAAAAAATTCCGAGACTGGATTAATGAAAACTAGAGAATTTAAAGTGACGGTTTTAATATTTCAGGTCTTCTACGTAGTCTCTCCTCACTTGGGTAAAAAGCACAGAACGTTCATACAACCATGTGAAACTGTAAAAGAAGTCCTTGTTTAGGATGTTATTCAATATGCATGGCACTGTAGCTTGAATGTACATGAGCGACATGACAATGTTGACCTTTCATGTTTTCTGGAATTAAAATACAAAAATGTCACTCATCGCCAAGCCGAGTGAATATGGAAGGAGCTTAAGAACTGGTACATATTTTTTTTCTTTGGAAACTGCACAATATCCCCGGCCATGTGAGCGAGCGCATTGTCCTGTAGTAAAAAGAAATCCCTCTCCTTCCATCGTTCCGGACGAACACGCTGATCCTCTCCACAAGCGATCCACGATACCCAGGCATTAAATTCTCAGTTTTGTCCCAGTTGTGATTATTTCCTAGGAAGAAACTATTTCGGAACTGTTCGAACAGATGGTGCATAAGAGCCATGAATGATATGCAAAAATATTCACATCATATTAATTTTGATTGGAAGTACACATAAACGTTTGATGTGTGATGCTATGAGTATAAAAGATCACAAACACAATCTTTCCTTCTTATCGGAAAACATTATGATACTACTTCCAAACAAAATAATAAGAAAAATTATAAGTATTTTCTCCCTCCTTTCTGTATGCCTTCGTGGGGCAACGTACTCTAAGCGTATTCGAGGGGTTTTAGTTTGAGTCTTGGGGAGGGCATTGTTCATTTCTCGTATCTCCCGCATCAAAATAACCTAATGATGTACAGTGGCACCCAAACTAAAAGGTGGTGGATAATGATTTTTCACCACCAGGATTTGGACGATTGGATCACCTAATCCTCAGTCGCTCTTTAAAAGGGGGCGTTTTCTCCCTCCTTTTGGCATGCCTTCGTGGTATAACGGTGGCACACTCGGCGCGTATTCGATAAAAAGTTTCCTGCCCCGGCGAGGGCATTGCTAATTTTTAATGTACTCCTTCGAGATAACCTAATGTCTCTACAAAATCTATTAATGAAAATCTATAAGTTAATTAAAACTGAAATTTATTTAAGTTTCGTTATTCTGTAGAGTCATTAGGATTTTATTTCGAAGCAGGAAACTTGAAAAATGAGCAATGCCCTCGCCGGGATTCAAACCACGGACCTCTCGAATACGCGCCGAGCTACATGTTGACCACTACACCACGAAGGTATGCAAAGAAGGTGGGAGAAATACCTTATATAATCCCCCTTTTAATGGGAGAGTGCGGATTAGGGGACCCAATCGCCAAATCCTGGTAGTGGGGAATTATCATCCACCACCTTATAGGTCCTGCGCCACTGTAGAGACATTAGGTTATTTCAAAGCAGGAGAGATGAAAAATGAGCAATGCCCTCTCCGGAACTCGAACCACTGACCTCTCGAACATCCTCCGAGAGTGCTGACCACTACACCACGAAGGCATGCGATGAAGGTGGGAGAATAATTCTGTGATAAAATTTGCAGCTTATTAATGCCTGATAAAAAGTCGATGAAATAAATGTATCAAACTTTAGGAATATAAATTTGTTTGGACATTTGCTTTGAAAACATTGTCAAAATTCAAAAGTTAAAAGAATCACTTCAAATCACAATTGCAGTTTAAAATATTGAGTTTTAGATTTTATTTTTATTTTAAATTTAAGTATTCGTGTCTCTATTTTTTAAAGATACTTTTCTCCTAAAAGATTGTTCTTTCTCAAATGAGTATAATAAATCTTTATTATTTGTTTTTTTTCTTTTACGAATAAAATAATTTTCTCGCTTTATTTGTTTAGAAGGACGATGGAAGTGCTCCACAGACTCGACCCAGAGTCCAAGAAGTTGGAAGTATGGATGTTGGAATGGTCATCCCCGAAAAGGGAGCTTCTCAAATAAAAGTAAGTCTACACTTTATAAATGACAAAATGTGACATTTAACCAAGCTATGATTTTGAAGAAGAAATGAATAATACGTTCTTAGATAAATTGTTAAGATATAATTGTCTGTAATTTCTTAATTAGTCAAGCCTATTTTTACATCAGTTTCAAAAACCTCTTGAATAAATTAATCTAATATGGGCTGCTCGATGCATACTGTTTTGCAGACAAGGCAATCTGTTTTAAGCACTCAAAGAACGCTCGTTGGTAAGTGGTCATATCTATTTGTGGCGTCGTAATATGTACTCATTCTTTTGCCTGAATGTCTGTCACATTCAGGGCCTTCTTAAAGACCTTAACAACAAAGGTGTTGATGTTATCTTTTCTCATGTACGTGGCTATACTGGCAATCTAGGAAATGAAAGGGCTGATTGGTTGGCAAAACAAGCTACAAATCTTCAAGTAATTACTCCAATGATACTGCCCAAGTCATTTTTCAAGAACAAAAGTAGGAATGATACAATACTCAAGTGGAATGAACTATACAGGAATTCTACCAATGCCTCCTTAACTAAACTATATTTTCCTTCCATTCCTCACAGATTGAATAATAAACACTTTCTCTGTAATTTTGAAATTACTCAATAATTAACTGGACATGGTAAATTCAATTCTTATCTGAAGAAATTTAGATTATCTAGCACAGACTTGTTTTCATGCAGCTTCGGGGGAGTACAAAATGTCGAACATTTGTTGTTCTATTGTTCAAAGCTCAAGGAATTACGAAAAGAACTCATTTCTAGGTTAAAATCTGTGAATATTACATTTCCTCCCCCTCTTCATGTATTTGTCCAAGATAAAATGGCTTTCTTTTTCTTCTGTAAATTTATCTCTTACGTGTCATCTGTGAATTTGTAAGTTTTTTCTTTATTATTTTTATTTTGTGTTGTATTATTGTATTTGTTTTTTTACTTACCTTTGTAAGCCTTGTGTAATACTATGTGGTGCACAAGGAATTTAAAATTTTCAATTAAAAAAAAGTCTATCACACGCAACTTCTTAAATTTTCCTTACTTTTGAGAGTAGAGTTAATATCTGTCCATTACACTGGGAAGAAAAAGCTTCAAAGCTCTTTTCCCTATTTCCTTGCTGTCCATTAACATATTAAAAAACTGGAAATTTTCTTTCATGTTCGATATCATTATAACGCTTAAGAAAGTTAACAATAAAATATAGATCCGGCATTTATATTGATGATCTGTGTCCTTTTAGATTTGGCATCTATAAAAAGTAGGATAGCGCTAGGAAAGTGAGTGCATTTTTATAATGCTAGGTTATTAGAGAGTTTACATTTTTAGAAAGATGAAATTACCATAAATTAAGTAACATTAGTTGCTTAAAAACCAAATGTCCATAAGAACAGTAGCTTCCAACCTTAAACAGCTTTTGTACTAAATGCAAACAGTTATAAATGTAAAGAAAATTTAAGGATATCCTGTTATTTATAATCAATGATTTGTTTCTTTAGTTAGCATTAGAACTTATATGGAATTATACATTTCAGCCGGTAGAAATCACAGTAGAGACTCTTCAGAAATACTTAGACCTGGAGAAGGAGATACACATATTCGAAAAAAGACATGTTTTGGACAATTACCAGCTGAAAGCTGAGCAACTTGAGCAGCTGGAGAAACAGCTGCAAACTCTGGAAGAAAACAGAAATCTGCAAGCTCAAAGTTTGTAAGTCATGCTTAACGATAAGTATTAGAAAAGTAATTATTCACAGTACGTTTTTCTTAAACAAATTAAAACTAGGATGAATAAAATAGTTGTAAATATAGACAATAACGTGTACCTTTTAATACTGTTGTCAGTTGTTTTCAGAATTTAATGATCATGAGTTGTAATTAATAAGTAATATTAATAATAAATTTATCGTGAGTTGATAATTAATTTTTTGTGATGATAATTAATTTATCGTGAGTTGTTGAAGAGGGTGAGAAAGAACAAAAATACTTATAATACTGAAAGTAGTTGTCAGAATTTTTTTCCTGGCTTAGTATTTTATGCCCTATTCACAAAACTGTTCATGAAATATTTCAAAGAATTTCACTGAAGGTTCGTTCATAATTAGTTATGATAATGAATTTTAAGTTATTCGGTCATTTTACGAGCATTTTAAGTCATGAAAGACGGGAAACTTCGTAAAATGGAACAAGATCGTTATTCGTAATTTAATCGTCACTAAATAATTTAAGGCAAGGAGATACAAAAGTCGGAACTATACTATACAAAATAAAGACCTCCAAACTGAACTGTTAAACATTCATAATTCAAGAAATAAGCAACTTTGAAAACTGTGGATAAGTTGAGGTACTGATTTAAAGATAAAAATGTGGATTCTGTTAATGACATACAAGATCGAAAGTTTAAAAGGGTGAGTGGGAAGGCTTCTTCTTTTAGACTTATAAACAAACCGCCACTGTAGCTTTATTAGGTTTATTGTATCATGAAACATGAAAAATGTGAAATGCTTTGGATTTCCCGACTATTAGACGGACGTGTTTCGAGTTACACCGCGAAAGCATCATGACGGGGATGAAAAATGCCTTACAACATAATGCAATATTAATTAATGTGTACATAAAAATGATCATATGCATTTGCCTTTGTGTGCTGTCTATTTATTTTGAACTCTTTTATTTTGTTTGCTGCTTTTTATTTACATTACTGACTGAGATGAACAAAAATTATTTTTGAAGTTTACTATTAAGTTGATAAGTATATAATTTCTTATTCTGGTAAATGTTCGATTATTTCATACAGAAATCTTCTCCTTTCATGGAAACGGTGATTTATTTCTGGCATCATTTTACTAATGTTTCGAAACGTTGGTCGAAATGCTGAACATTAAAGATGCCGATGTTGAAAAAATTTATTTACCATTTAAATTTATTATATTTATAAATAACCATTTAAATTTAATATATTTATCAATAACAATATTAAAATTTCTACGTATGACTTTATTTGCAGACATCAGCTACAAGCCGTTATTGACAAGACAAATGGTACTCAGTCACTAAAACAATTTTTGTTTGAAAAAAGCCAAAAGGGTGAAATATTAAATGAAGATGAAGAGGAATATGTTGACTTGTTAAACCGGCAGGTAAAACAGATCATTGCCAATACTAATTACTCAGTCACATAAACCAAATGTTGTAATTTCATGTAAGAAACTTCACTAATATGACTTACAGTTTTAATGACTTTTGTATTTCTATAAATTTTCCGCTTAAAGTTATGATTTCTGTTTTTAAATAAGCGTTATGTTTTGAAATTGTTATAAAAACCTGAAATTGTACTTGAAAATCATACTATTTGCATTTTTAATATTCCCTGAATGCGCTTCTTTGAAATCATGCTCATATGCTATTAATATCTTCTTTTAACCATAATCAAATTTTCTCCATTTTTTGTCATTCACCTGCAGCCGAGTAGCTAAGAAAGCAACGCAAAAAAAGCTTCCCTCCGCGTATATACCTGTAATGTAATAAAGGTAAATTTAAGTTATTAATACACTAAAAGCAATTTAAAATATTAAAATAAATGGGATTTTAAGTAAAGATAAAACTGGAACGTTAAAGAATGTTTTTGAAATTGTGTGAACCCATCCTGTCTGAGCTCTTAACGTTAAACCTGTAAGGTTCTACTGTCTATCTGTTGTGTAGAATCTGCAGAAATAGTGTTTGCACCGAAGAAGGGTTAAAACTGCCCTTTATTAAACTCTTTAAATTATTTACAATGCTTCAACTTGACGCTAACATACTACGCCTCTGCTTGGGCGGTAACTAAAACAGTAGAATCAAAACTCAAGAATTCAAAATATTAACAAGTATTAAAATTAAACTACAGGACTCATACAATCCTGTATCCTACAGCGCGTAGATGAGTCTAGTGGCAGCAAGATAATAGTTGTAAAGCCTCGTCTAACTAGCGATAACTGCTAAGCGGAAGCTTGCGTATAAGCACGCACAGAGATTTCCCAGACACTCTCTAACTTTGCCTACTGGAAAGTCGTTATTTAAACTTTTTCTTCCACTGGTAGAAATTGCATTTCTTACGCGCCCTACCAAAATTTAAATATTCTGGCACTGACAATCAGGGGAATGAAGGCTTATAGGAAAGTAACTTAAAATTAAATTTAACTGGTTATTTAAAATAAATATAAATCCCTACAAACCATTTCCTATTTAATAGCTTTTGTCAGGATACTTATAATCCGCCGAAATGCCTCAATTGCATGCAATCTAAGATTTCAAACTACAGTTTGGTAGCACATACGCTGACAATATTGCTTTGCTAATTAGATAAAACCTCAGACATATGTGTCTAGACGCTGGCAAAGAGCAGTCAAACGACGATGATGATAATAATGAAAAAAAAAAAAAAAAAAAAAACTCACTTGACGGGAACAGAAATTAATCCGAAAAGTATCCCATAAAGTCTGACTACTTTAATTTACATAAAATTAGCTGGCGCTGTCATCGTCACTTGAAGTATATTATAACGATAAAATTCGAAAGTTTTTTTCTCCTAGGTTAGAAAATTTCGAGATTAAATTTTTGTTTTAAGTAATGCGACTTTCAGCTTTTTTTATTTTTGTGGTATTTTTATTACTTTACTTTGTTCAACCTGTTGAATTTTTTCTTTTTCTTAAACGTTAGTTTTTTTGAAATTTTATTTTCATTTTTTCAATAATACTTTTTTTGAGACAATGCTATGACAAACACATCATTTGAAATTTGTTTTAATTACTGTTCGCACCTCGAAGACACATATGTGTTCATGATTTTTCTAATTTTATTAAAAACTCAATTTTTTACTAGTAAGAGTTAATTTGTATATTTAAGTTACGTAAGAAGTCAAGTGACAGGTCGAAACTATCCACTTGTATATTAGGGAATATTACATGAAGATTTTAATTTATTATTTCAAATGGTCTCTTAACAAAATTAATTTCACCTATAAAGATGCAGGCTGGCTGACAAAGAAACATGTTGATTTATAAAACAGGAATTTTACATATTTTTGATATTTTAGTTTGCTGAGGTTTTCTTGAAATCATATTCTGAAAGTTCAGAATCCGAAATTTTTCAGCGTCGACATTGACGCCAGAAAGGAAAATTTCCATACCTGACGTAATGTGATAAACTGCAGAAAAAACACAGGTGCATAGCAGAATTTATTCAACATATCAAACAGCATTCTTCGGATATAATGTATTCTTACGCCAATCTTCCAAATTTCCATTCATGGCCACATGATTAGTGAAACAGTACTGCGCTGCTTTTAAATAACAAAAAAAAGTTATTTTTTCACTATATGGTAGTGCATAAAAGTTCTTTTTTTACTGATAAAATAACCTTATAAAATGAACAAATCTCAGATTTAGGATTAGTGATTCCACCAAACAATCACGGGTGACTCAGATCTTGATACTTTTGATTCTTTAAGACTATATGCAAACAAAATTGCAAAACCTATGTATTACATTACGAGCATATGTATTACATTACATTTACATTATGTATAACTTTCATGATTGGATTTCGGTTTCCTCTCCAGAGTATTATAATGCATTATGCATGTAAAAATATTGCCAGATTCTAAAATCAAATATTTCTGGTACCAAGCATTTTGGATAAGAATGCTTAAACTATAATAC
>KK118640.1:415613-427547 GCA_000611955.2 Stegodyphus mimosarum
TTATAACGTTATATATTATTTAACAACTTCATTTTCCTTTTATCATGAATTTTATTGATTGTTATTTTATTGACTTATTTCTGACTCTTAAATACACATCTCTGCTTTTAATTCATGGAAACGTTATTGCATTTCTTATCAGTGTGATAGAAGATTTATTGGTCAAACTAAAGAAAAAGAAAAAAAAAGCGTTAAAATTTCACAGCAAAGAATACAAATCCAATGTATAGGGGAAAAAGAGAAATACAATTTTATACAAATTTTAGACAGAAAATCATAGTTGGTCAACTAACAACAATTTTGACTTTGCATCTGAAAAAAATATTCACAAAAATATTTCGGTTGATAAATTGGATTTTCTTAAAGCTTTTCACATTAATAAAAATTTACCATGTTTTTCAATGAATTCCAATCTGATTCTCCCTTGAAACTTTAAAAATTCCAATATATAAGCTTTCTTACGTTTTATTATAGTTTTCCTGCGAGAAAAAAAAAAGGGTCTGTGTTTGTTTTTCTCTTTTCGCCCAACGAATTCCTTGTAAGCAGGAGTTGTTTGCTTCTATCACCTTTGTAAAACTGTTTTGCTTTTGAAGAAGTGGTTCCTATATCACATATCCCTCAAAATAGATGGCGTTTTATTCTAAATTTTTGCTAATCGAAGTTTGCTTTTTAGAGGGGATGCTAACACTACATTTTACGCTCTTATTTTCCAATTAACATATATGAGTTTAGTTGCTGGTGTAACATAACCTATTGCCATTTTTATTTTGCTAGTACCTCTGTGTACTAAATTAAAAAAAGGTAGTTTTCAATTAGAGAGTTAACAAAGTGGCAGGAGGGGGAATATTACTTAGATGTAGAAAAGCAGCTTCTCTAGCCATAATGATTAATTACTTGTAAAATCACTTAAACGTACTTGTAAAATAACTTAGTAAAAGCACAGGTAGACGTGTTTGATTCAGATGACTTAATCTATTTAACTGGATCGTATAGTTCCAATCCTTTTTTATTCAGTAAAGGTGCGATATAATAGCGAAATTAGTGTCACATATTTAGCTTTTGTAATGCAAAAACCAAAGACGCCATTTAAAAAATTATGTCTAAAAAATTTCATATGTGTTCTCATCTTTGAATTATTTTTAACAAGTGCTTCCTGTTTCGTCTGATGAATAATTCTGTTTAAATTATATTCATATGAATGAAATTTTTGATTTAATGTTATTTCTGATCATGTAAATCATCATTCAATGAGGGGTATTTGGGTCTACACGAAAAAAAAAAAAAAACACCAAGCTGGCTCCTTTGTATTCATTGTGTCATTTTTCCGTTAATAATTATGACACGACCTTTTTCGCAATCAGACCGGATGCTAAGTTAATTAAACTGCAGTGGTATTACGTTTTCTTCTTTCATTCTACCTTTGAATTTTTCTCTGTATCATCCTCCTACATGCTTCCTTCTTTTCCTTCTGTAAATCCTCATAAATGTTTCCTCTTAAATCTTTGCGGCTTTTGGTCGTTCTTTACACAACTAGAGTGATTTAGTGCTATACAAATTAACTTAGTTTTAATACATTTTTATCCATATTATATTTTATACTAAGGAAAGATTTCTTAAATTAAAAGGAACAATTTTTAAATTAAAATAAAATTTTAGTGAGAAGCCGAAGAATAAATCATAGCTAATTCAATTCAAAAATATACATCATTAATAAATATGCATTTCAATCACGGTCCAGTTTTAATTCATGAAATTAGCTCATTACAACAATAATACTAAAAATTTATTTTAACAAGCGTAAGAATGTGCCCTCGCCAGGTCTCGAACCCTGGACCTTTCGAATAGGCGTATATGCGAGTAATGAGGAAAGGAGGGAGAAAATGCATTATAGTACCTAATGTTATAACTCAGATTTTATAGAACCAAATAATATAAAATAAATACATGTATGCACAGCATTTTAGCAGTTCAGTGAGCTACTTTTTACTTTCCTAATTAGTTTATGCACTTTTTTCCTTTAATCAAAAATAACTTAGCTAATCATTTACTTCTTTAACTAATATTTAAAAAAATAATAATCGTAAAATAAAAGTATTGTTGCATAATAACACTGTAATGTAATTAGATGACAAAAGTAAAAAAAACTAACTGAAGTTTTTGCTCTGATTATTCTTTTTACTTTCTCCATTCCTTTTATTAGGGCTGACAGATTGTAGTAGCATATGTGCGAACATTTGTTTACTGTGACAACATTAAAAAAAATTTTAATAACTGAATTAATCCTAAAGAATGTTTTACTCTTGTAAAATATATACTCGGTATCGCATAAAAGTTCATGGTCATCCTTGCCAAAAATCCTTCAAAAAGTATTAACATCGCGAAGTCAAAATTACCGAGATAAAATTCCTTTTTTTCAAACACTCAACCAGTTTCTTTCTCTCTGATAAAGTAAGCTATTTAGTGCTTTTAATGAAAGATATTTATTTTCCTGGCATATCAAAATTAATGAGTGCAAATAGATAATAAATAAATAAAATTAATTTAGGCATTTAATTCGCCCGGCAACTAAAATTGGTTCGACATTAATTAATGAGTATTTTAAAATACATATATTTCAAAGTCACTTTTCTTTCATGTACAAATTTAAGTCTAAATTACCTAAAATGAACTTAATGCGAATTAGAAAAACTTTTTTTCTCATTGAAAACGAAGAATCAGTAGCCGATCTTTAATAAAACGCATGAAGTTTTCCATTAAACTGAAGCCAATCTAAAGCTTAGTTTAACATAATTTTGAGCGGAGTCGTTTTAGCTCTACAAATATTGAAATTTTCTCTTGTACACTGAATTCTGAGTTACATATTTTCTAATCGATGGATAATCACACGCATTCAGTGAAAGAAAGCATTTTCATAAGTATGCAAATTTGCAAATGAAGAAATAATTTTGGCAATCACTGATGTCTAGGCTACATATTTTGCCACTGAATTATGTACACATTTTTTTTTCCAAATGGTCGTTCTAAGCACACTGAATTATGTTAAAAAATTTAAATTTTCCTTTTTATTTATTTATTAAATTGATTGTATACTATTCTTAGTTTGATTATTTGTAACTATTTATTTGCTTACTAAGGAGGTTATAGAGAGACAGATTGAAAGCACTATTAAACAGAGAGATTTGTTGAAAGAAGAACTTTCAGCACTAACTATAGACGGTGAACTGCTACAGAAATTATATGCTCAAAGAGACGAATTGCTAGGTATGAAGGAATTTTCTCGCCTTCTCTTTTTCTGAATTTAAATCTGTATATTCACATATTTGTAACAACATTTTTATACGTATTCTACTTCATATCTGCCTTTTTATTTACCTGCATATTAATATATAGCACTCTACATTTGTACACATCTAGAGTTATATATTGCCCACACCCATCTCGATATTTGTTTATCTATGACCCAGATGTCTTTATATATATGTGTAAATTATCTGTAATAACTGTTACATTTACGTCTATTGTTTAAGAGAAGGTATTCGCTGTGTTTGATGAAAGATGTTTATTATAAAAGATATTTGTGTGTTTGAATGTTATATTTGTATTTACGTCGGCTTTTTAAGAGAAGGTATTCTCTGATTTTGATATAAAATGTGCAGTGTGCTAAATAGTCGATGCATGCTATCTTATGAAACGTGATGTGTAGAGTGTTTGAAAAAAAATGGCTGTAGGTTTAGTATCCGAAATATTGTCTCCAGACCTTTTTCGTCTTTGTTATTAGGTTTAGTACCCGAAATATTGTCTCCAGACTTATTGTACAGTAGTGCGGCGGAGCAATACATGTGTGCGCATATGCAAAGTTCTGGTGCTCCGTCCACTTTTCCCTGTCTCTAGACTTATACTTTCAGTTATAAAATTTGTTAGTCTAAGATAGAAAATTTAAATTTCAGCAATAGGGAAAAAAAATTTGTAACCACAAAACTTATTATTATTATTTTGATCTTGCTCCATCTATAGAAAAGGTCCATTTAGTAAAATGTCCATTATGCTTTGATAAGTTAAATGCTATATGTTCAATATCTTTCAGAGTAAAATTTTGGGATGTGTTAGCAATTAGTAGTTTCATGGGTATCAAATGCAAAATTAATAACGTCTGCTGCTGGCTTACTTAAGAAGAAACCATTAATATCTGTTTTTTTTTCTGTATTTTTGTTTTTAATTTTTAAAATCTCGTTAAAGTCATTTAAAAGCAATCGTTAAAGAGTGATTAAGTTCGGAAATATAGTCTTCAATGTACATGTTCTCTAACGTATCAGTGGCTTTTCGCGTGAAAGAACGGAATTTTTGTATTTCACTTATTAAAACATAATGAGCATTTTTCAAATGGGAACTGTTATCTACGGGAAACGTATAAAATGTTAGATTTTGTGTTAGAGAAACCTTGTACATCCTACACTGAAATATTTTCATAGTTTCTACCTTAGCTTCGAAAAGTGTTTAATTAGAGCCACACGGATTGAACCCGTAGTTAAGGAAATTAATCCTTGGGCATCTTTATTCGAAAGTCCTTTCTATATAAAACTATGAATAAATAGGAACACACACATTTATATGTTTCTTAAACTTCTTGAAACAACACGTTAGATAAACAACGAAATTCTATGAATGCGAACAGGCTAAAATTTTGTGCAGTTACGCATACAATCGTCCTCAAGTTATGAAGTTATGAAGGACAAGAAAAAAAAGCAACTCTTTTCCATTTGCTACTGCATAAATTTCATTTATTGCGTAAACAAGGAAATAGCCTACATTTTATGGTTTCCATAGATTAGGATCGTAGTCTGGATAAAAACAAAAACATATTTCATGGAAAATATACTCCATATTTCGACAACATAAGAGAAATATTTTTATTTACCTATTTACCAAACACTGTTTCAAAATATAATACGTAATATAAAGGAAGCGCGTTTTGCTGTTCATATCTCTATAAAAATCATATATCTTTATAAAAATCATACATCTTTTAGGCATGCCTGATGGTTTAAATTGTATTTAAACAATATTTCTGTTCTATATGCTCTTAATAAAAGTATTAATCATAATAATTTTAAACAAACATCCCCCAACCAGAAATGAAACAAAAGTAAGCAGTAGATATACTGGAGCAGCAGGATATATTGAAGGGGCTTTAAAAAATATTAAAAATGCGAGAAATAAAAAATTCGAACTAACGAAATGCTCGACAAATGTCAAACCTATAGGGCTCCCTCTAAACATGCAGCAAAAATATGTTTAGTAAAACGAAGACAGAAATGATACCTTTCATTAATGATAAAAATCGTTCGCATATAAGTTGTTAAAATAGGATCACAATCATGAAATGCAATTTTTAATCTGATACCTTATGTTAATTAATCCAGGTGTTGTATGAGTTGTCCTATACTTTCAGTTGCACTTTCGTCATCTTCCACCAGAATGCAAGTTTATTGAAGTATGAACAAGGGCCGATTTCTTGAGTTAAAAAAGGCAGACCTTTCTGGCCTTTGCTAAACGTTACTCTAGTACGATTCACTGCTACATGAATTCATTTAGTGACTCTAGCTTCGGTACTCTAAATTTGCTTCGCGGATTGCATTTCATGCAGGCTTCAGAGACTATTCTTTTATAATCCTGAATTTTCGTGTAACTGTCTGATTGCCGTATTAATAAATAGGTTTTATTTTAATCCTTCACACTGAGTTTGCGATTACTGTAGCCTGAAAATTCAACGCGATAATAAGTTGTCTGTCTTTAAAGTTTCATAAGTTTAGCATTTTAAAGAAGCATAGAACTATCTAATTTATCCAGTAAATATTTTTTTTTTATGTTTCAAAATGTCTATTGTCAATTTCTGCCGCTTAGCTATCTTTCCCATACATGAAGAAATCTACTGCATTAAATTTTCACCATTTCTTTCGTGAGCTTGAAGAATGGCATTATGTTAAGTGGAAGATCTTGGTTATCTTCATTATTGAAGACTTGCTTTGTTATTTCGTTATCATTATACGAACGAATGAATATCAATGACTACCACTTCGCCATAAACTAACACAAATTCCATTAGGCCTGCTGTTTGGTTCAACATGTTTTCATTCTCGCAATATTCTCCCCCCCCAAAGAAAAATTTTATGGATTTAAAGGAGTAGTTAATATTTCATTCAGTAAAAGTTTAATTAATATTGTTTAAAATGGGAAGTTTTTTTTTAAATTAGAGACTAGTCATTTATTTTTGCATTAAAGAAAACTTAATGTCATTCATATTGCATAGAAAATAGTTTGATCACAGTTATTTCTCCATATGAGGTTCTGAGATTTTTTTACGTTAAACATTAAGACGAAACACAAACAACTTTCTATTTAGGGAATAAAGGCTTCGCTTTATTGCTCACCCTTAACTGTTAGTTCACTTTGAACATTCTAAAACTGCTAGATGAAGAAAAGTGCACATAATTCTTTTAAAAAGAATATAAAGAAGACAAACAATGTTAAAGTAATTGCTAAGCTGCATGAGTTGAATCGATTCATGCAGTTAATTAAATATTCTTTATTGGATCTTCGTGATGGAGGTTTTAAAATGTTTACTCTTTAAAATTTTCTAGAATTTCAATGAAACAAATCTAAAGTTTTGAAATAAAACAAAGAAGTCTTATTGTATTTCCAAAGGAATTCACTTCATAACATCATACTGAGACACTTTTTAATTTTTCAGTAAGGAGGCATTTTGTAGTTATGAGGTTTTGTAACTCATGCGGGGTGGCGAAAAATTTGACCTTAACTGGTATATCCGGATCCAATGGAAAAACAAAATACAACAGAACTTTGAATTTTATTCTTGATTAAACTTTAAGAAAATCTTTAAAAAAACCCTCAGAAATTTAATTATTTTACTAACTGTTTCTTACAGTCCTGTGGTCTATAGATCACTATGGTCGTGGAGTCTTAATAAAATTACTTCTTTACATAAATAAAATTTTGTAAGTAAAGTGAACCCTCTCTCGACGATTATTTTCCTTAGACGATTACCTCTGAAAGTGAACAATGCTGCTGTGAACTTATATACTAAATTTTGGATAATAATGATATTGTTCTCCTGACGACTGTTTCCTAATTCGACCGAAATCATGAAATGTTATATTAAGGAGAACACCAAAATACCCGATTCCGCTGTCAAATTTTAAATTATTTTGTATGCTGCTATTAAATAAATCGAGGACTTCCATTTTCAGTTCTTACTAATATAACAACAAAACTAAATTATTCTAAATGCTTATTGTTATTTGCTGCCTAAGTTTATTCTAGAGATTTGATACGGGAGTTATGATATACCACTCTTTTTATTATTTATCACATTCTTACACTGTTTATATACATTTTATTTATTTATTGTTACTGCTTGATACTGATGACATAACTCAGGGTCTAAATTAGAACTCTAGATAAACACATGTGTGTTAAAAAAAACGTAAATCAATTATGTCGGCAACCTGAGTGTTACGAATTTAAAAACGGATGCAACTCGCTGGCTACTAGTAGAACAGCTAACTATTTGCAATAACATAGAAACACAAAGAAGTGTTAAATTATTAATTAGCAGTAATATATTACTCAAAATATCATTCAATTTTCAATTGTTATTTTTTGCTGAAGTAAAATTACGTAGTTTTCTGCCTTTCTAAAACAGTTTCCTAAAGTTTCTATTATATTTTAATACTTTTTTTCTGATATTTCTTCTTTTTTTTCTGCATTTCTTAAACGATCTGCTAGTAGCAGATGCACCAATAAACAGTCGATTTAAAACCCTTTTATTATATCTCTAGACAGCATTTTTGGTGGCGCATATGGGAGTGAGAGAGAAAACAGGCTTGAAAAAGAATATGACTTGCTCTTAGAAAGAAAGAATCATATAGATCAAGCTCATTTTAAATGGAAGCAAGCTCAAATAATGGTGAAGCAAGCCTGCGCGCAACTTGGACTTGCCGTACAGAAATGGAAAGAATTACCAGACGTACCGGAACAGTAAGTCAAATTAAAATCCACTTACGAAAAACTTAAATTTGATTTAGCTCTTAAAGAAGTAACTGGAAAATTTGAGGTTTTTATTCTATCTTTAAGGGTGAAAAATCCTAAAATATTTATTATATTTTGCACACGTTTTTTAATGAAAAGTAAGAAGAAACTTCAGCGAAGAGCTTTGCATTTAAATTGTTGTTTTCTATGTAAACATTTTACGCGAATAGTGTGTAAATTAAGAAATTTATTTAGGAGGATTGGATAATAAACAAATGAAATACGTTACTCGAGAGTGCATTATAAATGGAATTATGTGCATCTGGTAATTTATTAGTATTAAAGAAATTAAATATAACAGAAGAATAGAGGTATAGTAAAGATATACATATTCCTTAAATATTAGTGGAGTTGATTGTATTTTTTATTATGGTTAAGCTCACTAGGGTTATCAGCCTAAAAGCAGAAATAACTTCGCGAAGGAAATTCTAAAAGAAACTGGCTCGTGTTCACGTTGCGCATGAGAAAAACCACAGAAATTCCTAGGCATTTGGTCCATTGTTAGGGACATGAAACCTGTCAAACTACCACAGTTCAACGGTCTTATCCACTTAGCCTTTGCTGGGCCGGATTTCTGAAAGAAAACTGTGAGACAGATGAGAAAATGTGCAGACAAAAATAAGAAAATATTCTTATATTTAGAATGTAAGCATTCCAGAATTTTGCTAATACCTAATTTTTTAAACAGGAAAGTAATGTTACGCCATTGTCAAATATTAATCTGTATCATAAAATTAAGTTATCGGAAATCCCATTTATTTAATTATATTTTCTTCCACTTACTTTTTATCTGAGGAAAGCTAACATATATAAAACACACTTTGAAATATCCATAATATCCTAGAATAATTCTATTTGTGAAAACAACGTAACCACATATTACTTAGTTTTAAAAGCATATTTTGCAATGCAGCTTTAGTAAAATATTCCAGTTCCATAATTCAAAATTGTGAAATGCATGGTATTAAAATTTCTAAGTGAAAAATAAACAACGTTATTAATCAGAAAGAAAAAAATGGACAGTCATTACTTCTGTATAGAAAGGAGACTCTTATAGAATACCGGAAAAAGATACATATTTTTTCTAATGTTTATAAAGTTAAAACGCTGGTAACAAGAGAAAATCCACTGATGAAGAAATCAATTGTAAAGTCTTCAATCTATACGTAGGAACAAACAAAATAATAAACGAAGATATACAACTAAATAAAGCTAAAAAATATAATGTTCATCAGCTTTTGCCGCAAAGCAATTTGTAGAACTCCGTATGAAAATTATTTAGCAGGAGATAAATGGAAATACATTGTGACCCTTGATGAAGCATGATTTACGTAAATGACTGCAACAAAAAATCTCGATTTATTATGGAAACCGAAGAGAAAAAAATATTCAGTGGAGGGGAAAAAATGCACAAACCTATGCAAAGAAAGTTTCAATAAGGGTTTTATGATTGTCACAGGATTCTCTTACAGTAAGAAATTAAAAATAAGAAGAGTGGAAAAAACGTTAAAGTCCACTCAACATACTATCAAGAGAAAGTTTTGCTTCCGACATTTACAGAAAAATTTTCATTTCTTTATCCCAGTGACTTTCAAAGAGTGAAACTACATCAAGACAAAGCAACAAGTCATACTTCGATAAGTACCACTGCGTTCTTTGAGAAAAAAAATGGAAAATGATACAAATATTACATATATACTTTTTCAACGTAGTCCTGCAGAGTCCCTTCACGTTTCGCCTGTGGACTAGAGGTCTCTTCCTTTGGCCTCTTGAAAAGCTCTTTCTAAGCTCAAGCCCACCACGATGTAGGGACTCTGGAAAGTAGTGGAAGTAGAATGGAAATCAATACCCCTCGAAACTGAACGAAAAACTCTTCTATCATAATAATCATGATACAAACTTATAGTCTAGAACAAAGACTATCAGGTCAAACATTTAAAAATACTCATTACGTTTTAAATATTAATTACGCAGCACCGAAATCATTCCCAAAATGTGTTAACACCATGTAGTTGTCAACGTAAGCTTCAGAAGTTCTGATTCGTGATTACATAGATTATATGCTCGTTAAAATTATAGTTGCTAAAGCTCTTGTACATGGATCATAGATCTGAAAAAGGAGTATGGCTCTCTCAGTTAAAAATATCTGCCGGGACTCATATTGAACTGTACTAGTGACTGAAATAGCTATCTTCTTTGAAGTAATAGGTAGCTTAATTAAGATAGAATAACACGCCGAACAAGTATTAATCTAGAAGTAAAAATTTGCAAAATTAAAATTTGCAAATAATCTGCAAAAATTTTCAAATATAACTCTGATTTTTGTTATTTGACTTCTAGATTCATGGGTAGCTGTTGTCGTGGATGCATTGCAGAAAAACATTTTTAATAACGTTATAGTATAGCAATAATTCTCAGAACCCATTAGTCTGTAAATAATATCTTAGTCATCATATCCATTCTTATTTTTCTTTCTTGACTGAAATGCTACCTGTCTAACATAAGATGAACCGAGCTATTTTCGAGTATGTCATTAATATCTGAAATGCTTCCTATCATTTTACTTTGCAGGCCTATAATTTGGCATTAAAAACGCCATCCATAGGATGTTTGTTACTGGTTTTAATTGAAATCAAATTATTCTTGATTTTTGTTATGTATAATGTTACCTTCATCTATCTTTAAATTAATGCAAACAGCGCTAATTTAAAGATGTCCTTAAAGATGATAAACTGGCATAGATATAGTGTATTATTGTCGCTATAAGTCTAGATGAAAGGACACAGAATAATAGAGCCGACTTAGGCAAAGCATATCAAAATGTTACAGAAGAGTGGTTAAAATTCATTTATACTAACAATATTAGTCGTGAAAATGCACTTAAAGTCGTCAGAAAGCACTTTTTGGTACAATTTCCAGCTGCACACTTAATGCCTTTGACAGTATAATCTTTAATATTATGCATTGTCTAAAAACTCTATAAATAATTGGTTCCTGAAATATTAAGATATTTTAATCCCATTCAGATAAAGATTTTACAATAAACTGATATAAATCATGTTGTCGTGTCACAAGGTCGTTTTTCGCATCAATCTAGAGCTGACATCGAGGTAATTTCTTATGCTTTATTGCCTTCCTGTGTGTGAATATACATAATTTCCTGTTTAAGTATGTATGCATGTGTGCATATATAAGATAAGATACATGTAAATCGAAATTCTAGATTTGATTTGCAATAGCCCCTTAAGCCTTGTTTCGTCGTCGGTAATTATTGGGCTGTATGTAAGCTTACTGACTTGGACCATCAGTAAAACTTAAAGTAATTACACATTTGTAATTCTTGACAAAAATTCTTTTTTCTTTCTGTATGCAAACGTCACATAAGGTGAAAAATGGCGACTCGCCAAGTACACCGAAAATTCAAAAATTCTACCTTGCTAAGCCTTTGTGATGGCATGCTTCATGAAAACACACGTGCAGTTGGAACTCCAGTTGTTACCCACTGATCTCCAAGTGCTCGCTTAAAAATCTAATTAATTTGCATCTGTGTCGCTCTTCAACTCAATGAGTTAAAATAAAATTTGCATAACAAAACAAAAAATCCTGCTTTAATTGGGATATTTCCTCTACCTGTCCTAAAATAGCATTGCTTGTGAAAAACCTCTAAACTGCGCAATTTCAACATTAATAGTCGTCATATGATTCTTACATAGCTCATGACGTAAGTATATTGCGCTCATTATCATGTGTAATTAACTTTAAGAATCATCTTCTTAAGAATTGTGTAATTAATTTTAAATGATGTTATATATATTTATATATATATAT
>KK118640.1:427604-442354 GCA_000611955.2 Stegodyphus mimosarum
GCAATTGCTTAGAATTTTACTCCTTTTGCTTGCCTTTAATTTTAATTTTGCAGCTCAATGCGCAAAATTCTTGACCAAAAGGTCTCTTAGTTCTTATATATACTAATATATACTTCTTACACTTTCTGTAAAATATATATATATATATATTATAAGATTCTAGTTAAATTGATTGTCCTTGGAAACTAGAATCTTTGAGAAATGTGTAGCGTCTAATCGCTTACTTCTTAAAACTGCAAAAACAAAGTCCAAAAAAGGGTTAAAATACCTTTCTATTTTAACTCAAGAATGTTCACACTTGGCCTCTCTCGCGCTTACAGGAAGCCTCCACTTGGGCTTGAGCTTAAGACAGAAAATAGGAAACTAAACTAATTCTAATTAACTATAACTTAGCCGAAGCTGTGCAGAAATAACTAACCGATTTGGCCCATATTTAAACCTCACAGTCGAATACGAACAGGCATATACAATACGGCCGAACGTAGTAAAATTTGCTCAAAGTAACGATGTGGCCAGAAAGCAGAAAAAACTATACTGAGAACTTCTGAGCTCTTCTACGGAAGTGACCAAGACTTCCAATAAATACAGGTTTTACTTCATTTACATAAAACTCGATACTAAAAACTCATTTTGCCAGGTGGAAAATAAGAGAGTAAAGGATAACTGTTTAAAATTAAAAATAACTATTAGGAAATTAAAATAAACCTCTGCAATATATATATATATATTATACACACACGCACTACCATATAATTATGTATGCAGTAAAGTTCTTACCACAGATACCTCTGAAAGTGATCAGTCTTCATGTAAAATCTAAACCGTTTAGAACTTTGGTTATAGGGAAATTTCATATAGTACATTTTATAATTCATACCTCTCATATCCAGCAGTGAAACTGTTTTCATAATTAGCTTGTTTTCCGAAGGTTGTGTATATATATTCAAAAATCATTTATTAATTAAATGTTTTTATGCCAGGTTTAGAAATTAGTTAAATATTTATTGTTAATAAACCTTTTCTAATTTAGTGTTTTAAATGTTAAAATTTTCCCTTTTCTTTTAACTTTAGTGACATGGAGCAAAGATATTATCTAGCTGCTGAAACGAGAAATAATTTAATAGCCGCCATTCAAAACCTTCAAGGAGCTCATGGGTTTCTACCGAACATTACATTTCCGTACTGTGCCGAAGATGAAGTTGATACTTTGAATAAGGTAAATCAGTATACTTTGTTGTGATAATGAAGGTCTCCGAGTAAGGCTTTGGTATGTACTTCAATGCCTGAAAATGTTCCTTTAGGTAAATAAAGAAGACGTCGAGCCGACTCTAGGATTGCTGCCATACTCAATAACATATTTCACCTCCCCTTTGTCATCCTTTCCAATTAACTCTACGTTAATTGCAAAGTTTATTTCAGTGTTGCCGTATTTGTGTCATCATTGCTAAAACATAACACAAGGGCCACTTTCATTTATTAAAGAAATAACAGGTGATTTTCGGATTATGTAATGTTTAAATAACAATTTCATATAATTTTAACATAAGCTATGATTTGACCATCAGTTCTCAATTTTTGTGAAAAGTCAGTTAAGTATGATGAATTATCAGAAAGTATGATGAATTTTTATACGCAGTAACGGCTCATTCATTACCAATGAATGCTGAGTTTTATTTTGCTTCATTCTGTGATGATTTATTAATCAAAATTATAAATTCATATTACAACTCTACTAGATTGTTAAGGTCAGGAGATTTGGTTACCCAATCCATGCATCGAATATCTTCACTTTCCAGGAAATCGTTGATAAACTGAGCCCTATGTGGACGAGCGCTGTCTTCCCCTAACAGGAATCCAAGACCACTGCACCCTTGAAAATTCGAACATGAGACTAAAATCTCCTTTCTTTACTTCATGGCAGTCAGTAAGCTTTTGTCAAATGCATTCAGGGGTGTGCGGCCTTCCAACGTAATGCCTACCCAAACTATTACAGCTCCACCACCATAATGATCCTCTTTCTACCATTTTGCTTTAGGCAAATTATTGACGACTTTTTTGAGGCAAGAGTATTGTAGAGAGAGATGTTGCTATTTCACTCCGATGTTGCTAGCTACCTCCCTTGACAGTGAATCTGCTAACTCATTTCCTCGATGTGCCTTTACTAGATGGAGATGGAAATTAAAGTATCTGAAGCGCCGTAAGTCCCTTTGGATATTACTGATGATATGAGAACAATGGAAGGGGTATAGGATGGAATGAAGTCTGAGACACTGGCGCTATACAAACTAAAGTATGGTGGGTTTTCTGGGCTGTAATTGCTGCTTGTGCGGTAGTTGGTGTCGCAGGAGTTGGTGCATCTTTGACATTGTGCTCAGTAATATTGTATATGGTAGAATCCCGAGAAGTAAGCAACTTAGATTCTGTTTTTGTAACCGTGCTGTTTATGGCCCAGTTCCTGACACCTGAAGAAACGCTTAGTTCTGAAATGTTCAGAGATTCTGTGCACGCGCCATTCAATGAAAAGTTTTTTGCTTCGTATGAATGTCTAGAATGCTTGCGGAAAGCACTCGCAGACCAATTTCCCGCTGTGGCTTTAAGTCGGTAGGAAATGGAGGACTTTTATTGTGTGATGGGTAAGGTTGAATTCTGGGTAAGAATGCGCTCTAGTTCTTCTTTATTTATCATAAATTATGTAATGCACACCTCGGTTTTCGTTGGACCAGCGTTTTTGTATTCACTAATTGTACAGCTCGATTTTGCTTTGCGGAATGTTCTAATTTTTCCAGATTTTTCTTTGTGTGAAACTCAACTGCAATGTCTTTGCTCTGAATTGGGCAAATAATTAATATTTTATCTTCAAGATCCTGCAATGGTGTATACAAACTCACTGGAATTTGTATAATTATTTTACGTCTTTTTTGTAAAAATAATAATGCAGTTCCCATTAAATAAAACCGAGTCTTTGTCATTTTAACCATGTTTAAAAAATTGATAGAAACTTGCAGCGCTTAAGTTGCTATGTCTTGCATCGCCAATGCAGCTTAAATGAAGAGGCTTAAATTCTCAGAGTAATTTTACCCGAAAGGAAGACAGGCGCAATAGTACATGAGATGGTTGTGAAAGACAAAGTTTTCATAGCTTGGTTTAGGTTTCATAGTTTCCATGAACGGTTGCAGTGAATGTTTTTTATAACAGATGACTTGTTTCAGGCAAAACGTACAGATGAGAACATTTAAGCTCCAATCCTTCTTCTAATGACCGAAAACTACAAAATTCATCGATTATCTCTTATAGATGAGTAACTTGAAAAACGAGATATTGTTCGAGATTTGCCAACATACACTGGACAAAAAAAACGTACTGCGATTCGAAGCACAATCATTTTCCTTCGAGCCTCCAGGAGCTCACATTAGCTGTACTAGAAAAGCGGGTGTAAATTCTACCCACGTTTTAATACTTGCGGAGCCTTTATATGTAATTTATAAGAGAACAGACCCTTTTCGTGAAATTATTTTCATTATTTTGATAAGTCATCCAACTGGAAGTATATGTCTAGGATCAATATTTAAGGAAATAAAGTCAACAGGCAACCTTTTTTCATCTCTGTGCATATAATATTCAGCTGTGTGGTACTGAAAAAAAAAAAAAAAAAAGCTTTGCGTTCCTACCAAAATTCTTGCAAGAATTACTGAACATTCCTTTTCATACATAATAGATAATACTGATTTTTCTTTCTTATTATTATTTTTCTTACTTAATTTGGCATACTAATGTAATATAAAACGCATATTTCAGTTTTTAGTTAAAAATTAGAAAGTAGACAATTTACACAATAAATGATTAAAAATTAAAAAGTAACCTCGATTTACCTGCACGTGATTAACGTTCGGGAATCGAGGGGAAAAATACAATTCCCAAGAATTCTCAAAAATTCAACTGCTTTACTTAATTTTCGTTGATTGCAGATAGTAATAATTATAACAATCATTGCTAATAAAGGGGTCACGTTTAAAAGGCTTCTGTTATATTTGCAAGTCGTAAAAGAATATTCAAGAGCTTAACATGAATATCGTTATCGTAAATTCATTTCGTCTGTCGGCTGACAAACTAAAAGACTAAAAGATATTAGAGGATCATACGACAGTTGTTACTTCCTTTTCGTGGACACCGTTTTTTTTTTTTTTTTTTTTTTTTTGTCAAGCATCGTCTTAATTTACAGCTGAGAAGTTCATGACTTTGCATGGTTCCGAACTGCATCATTTTTGTAAAAAATTACAAAACAAAATACTATTTTACCTAACATCCTTCATCTTTCTTTTGCTTGTTATTATTTTTACTCTTTTTATACCCTTTCAGTCTTACGCTCGAGATAGTAATTAGAAATCGTACTCATACTCAGCGCTCATTTTTATATCTGAAACTTCAGGCATTGGATTACATATCGGTTACATTGTGCTCAAGTCTGTTAAATAAGATTCAAGTTTTGATTTTGTTTGTGTATCTATACTTACTGGTAAGGAATTCCAATTTACTTACATGGGCACTTTACAACAATAGCAGGCATGGAGAAATGCGATATTTACTTTCAAATGTTCCTTTGAAATGTCTTTTCATTAATAATTTCGCCAGTCTTGTAATCTTACTTGGCAAGGTAAAAATTAATTCTTTTCTACCTCATACAGAAAACTATTGTTAGTTAAGTATCTTTTCAGCTAAAACATCATTATTCTTAAGTTTAAATAATTCTCATTTTATTTCCATTAAAATCTTCTGCTCATCGAAGAATTCTGTGATTCCAGTTTATAAGACATCAGTTTTAAAATTCTTTCATTATTGGAATAGCAACTTGTTAATTAAGAGCGTTAAAGTTTCGTATCAAGGAACATGAATCTTAGGTGCGAAAGGGCGAAATTAACAAGTCTTCAATAGCGTATCATAGTTGGAAATTTAATCATAATTTTGACTTTGGATCTGCAAAAATTATCCAAAAAGCTTCTTCAGCTTCTTTCGTTGGTGAATTGGATTTTCTTGAGGCTTTTCATATTCACAAAGATTTAGCATGTTTAGTGAATGATTTTAAGTCTAATCCAGTCCTTCCCAGCGCTTTTTAAATTTTATTAACATAATTCTTGATTATTATTTTTGCCGATAGATGGCGTTACATCCTCGCGCTTGGTTTTACCAGAGGGTATAAAAAAGCCGTTACTGAGGTTGCTTTCTCTTTTCTAGATATTTTGTTCTCCTGATGAGGAGGGACCTGTAGCTGCCCTCGAAATCGATTGAGTGTTTTTAGTAAATGTACGCCAAATACAAGGTTGTTTCAGCGAATTTGATCAACTTGTGTATTAAAGTCTCCGTTAATTTCACAGTCTGCATGCCGTTAAACACTACTCCCAATATTGCATAATACTCTACTTTCCACAAGTAATCGAATTTCGGCTAAAGATATCTTAATTATATTTACTATATTTAATAAATCTCTTTATCATTTTCTTCAGAGCTTTACAAAGTGATTTACTTTCTAAAATAACTTCTAGTTCCATCTTTTTCTCTAGGTTACTTTTTTTTGCAGCAAAAGAGAATTTCTTGATAGAGGGATACAAATTTGCTATTTTCCGTCCGCTACTTCCTTGCTAAGGCAGATATTAGCTTGGAAATCATATTAGTGGATTTGGGCTACATTATCTAACTTAGAATCATTGCTAAGATCTTTTTTGAGTTCAAAATCTGAATAGAAATCACAATAACCGTTATGTATTCTGGGTGCTTCACTTTTCATCCTTCATTTCTGTTTCGGCTACACACACTTATTTTAGAAAACCGGTTATATACTCGATGGTAAATCTTCAGATTTTTTCTAACAGAGACACCAACACTAATGGTTATAAATACACCTGTTTCAAGTTTTAGTTGTAATTTATATAATACTTGAGTAGAGTAAGTATAGTATTTTTTTCTGAAAAAACAGTTTCCATGAAATATGCTTTCCCTAAAGTGTCATTGCATATGAAAAAAATTTATATGTCTTCATTTCTCATGAATGATTCATTTCTCTACTGAAATAATCAATATTACACATTTGAATAGACTTAATGTTTGGATTATAGTAGGTTTGTAAGGTTTATCCTAATTTTATTAACAGTTATTTTAAGTTATACAACTGTCCTATCCATTCTAATCAGCTTACAATTTCCTACCGGAATGTGCTTTCAGAAGCGCAGTTAATGCAAATGAGTAAGAGTACTATTTAACTCGATGTTTCACCGAATTCGAGAGAGAGAGTCTGATTTTCCTGACTAGCGCAGGTTTGCCTTTTGGCCACGTTCTCTCTTAAATACTACACTCGCACATACTTTTGACCCTTGCTTGGCTTCGCCAATTTAATTAATATTTAGGGGCTAAATACTTAGAATTCTGATAGCTTCGGCTATACCTTTCAGATAGCTTTAGTTAAGCTTAGTTTAGTTTAATTTCATAATTATTTAATTCCAAGCCCAAGTGGAGGTTTTACTGTGTACTCCGAGTTAGGAGTTGACTGTAATTATTCTGAGAAATAAAGGGTAGTTAACCCTTCTTAAATCTTACGAGTTTATTTTCACACTTAAGCGATTATTCGATTGTTAATGTTTCTGGGGTTCTAAGATTGAACTTTGGAATTAAATAAGTAAAACCCCACAGGTTATTTTTATTTTAATTGTTAGGCACTAATGGCACGCCTGAAAATAGACTTCTTCAAGGCTGTATTCTTTCAGCTGTGAAGCTTTCTGTAATATGCTGACTTTATGTGATTTGTAGACTAATATACAGGATAGTAGATGAAAACGCCCTCCTCTAACACACCAGTATTGAAGGCTGGCTACCCTGTACTACATGAGGCTGCTAAGTTGCTTACATTCTCTTTCAAATCTTAATTACTGACAAGCTATAAAATTATGGTTCATGTGTTAGACTATCAAGGCTATATCTCATCATCATTGATTTAGAATGTTTATTTCCTTCATTCCATAAATATATTCTAAGTGCCTGCATAGATCACAGGCTTATTATTCTTCGCTTTGAGAACATTTGAAATATATATATGGTAAAGAGTCGTTACTTATCTTTATTTTTTGTAAAATATTCCTAGCATCTTTATATTTGTTACTTATTCTGATGTATCTATAAAATGTTTTTAAAAATGACATTTAACTAAAGCGTTCTCTCAAGCTTTATAATGCAATTTACCATCATAATTCACGATTTTCACTGGATTAATAATGCTGTGCAGAATGAAGAAGGGAAATTATCGATACATTTGTATTCTTTCGAATAAGGTTACATAAGATCTACAATAAGGTCTCGTATCTATGAGTAATCCGTTCTAAGATTTATTAAAGATAATAGCGAATGCTATATTAGTTATAGCATATGTGTAACGTTCAAAATTCATATTAATTTTGATTAATGAATTATGAAAATAAGACATTACCAATATTAAATAAAAAAATAAAAGCCCATTATAACACATTATGTATTGAAGTTACAAATAAAGTAACAAAAATAAGCTGTACACTAGAGTATAAGCAATTGTGGATAAGGGAATCTGATATTTCAATATAATTCTCAAAAGATGAAAAGGAAATGAAGTTCTTGTACAATGCAGGAAAATTTTCAGCTTGAGATAATGATAGAAATAAGAATCATTCATAAGAACATTAGGAGTAAAAAATCTGAAATAATGCGTGTAAACAGAATTAATGATAGGAGCAAGAGTAGAAGCAAATTAAAAAAAAATTAAGGTGAGTCGAACGAAGATAAGTCAAATATTCTTTGATCATTGATGACTAAGGTTGTAAGCTCAGGCTTTAGGAGTTTCTTATAACTTGAGGAGATAAGTTTCCGCAATGATTACTTTCGCTGGTACTTCCGTATTAATTACATGCCCGCAATTAATCACTGGTATGAGCTGAAGCGAAGTGAACAGTGACCATTAATTTTTCTGCGAAACGTTTTTTAGAACAAAAGCGTTTAGTGAGTAGTTGCATTAGATACTAAGACTTTTTTTTTTTGTTTTTATGTGAAATTTTTACTTAAAGCTTTATTTTTATGAATCTGTGGAACTTGCCTCTGAATGAAACGGAGTCCACTACTTTTAGAAATACATCATACTATCGGAAAATTAATATTGCAAACTTTGCATCCAGTAAAGATATATTTCAACGAAGAAGCATTTATTTTCTGTGCAACATTTGCACATATCGATAAAGTGTCAGAATGCGTATAAAGGTTCGAATGAAGCCGCGTGATGTATACAAAAGCCGTAGTATTTATTTACTGTTGGTGTGAAGAACTAACATCAGCCGTTTTTGCCAAAAGCAACTTCAAATGGCAGACAAAACAGCTGTTGATTGGAACAATTATGCGCTAGAGATATGCGTACTTAAAATTGTGGAAGCAGAAAATGAAAACATTGGCGATGTTGATTTCATTGAAGAGATCGAAAAAAGCATTTTCTCAAGAAGTAACAACGATACCGGAAGAATACTTCTTTAATGGGTATTTAGGGCCATTTGTCACAAAACAAGAGAAATATCTCTTGTCATGGTCCCCGACCGTAGTGTTACATTAATGAAAAAAAGTTTTAGAAAAATTAAAAAGTTCAAGAGTAATTTAGCTATTTTCTGAATGTTCGAAGGGGTGTAACCCTTCGAATAGTCACGAAAGGAACAGATGGAAAAACTGGAACAGTCTGATTATATTTGCTGTCAAGTGAACTGCAAATACAATTTCATTGACATTGAAAGGGCCACATACACGTAGAATATAGAACGTTTCTGGGTAAATGTAAAATGGCGAAATTTAAAACATCGTGGAACAACTTCGCCGTCGACTCGAACCCTGCCTTGCAGAATTTATGTGAAGGAAAACCATGCCTGAAGTGATAATGATATATTTGGATAACTAGGGCAAATGCTAAGCATTTTCCGTCAGAAACAAACCTTCGTAAATTTCGCCAATGGAATGCGATTAATAAGCTGGAGGCGATTAATCGGCAGATAGAAGGAACAACTGTACTTCACATTTAAATAGAAAGATACATACGGTGCTTTAAAATGTTCTTACCGGTAACAGTTAGGAAGGCATGAACCTGCATCGGAAACTTAAGCTTCGTATATCGAAAGTATAAGCTTTGTATTAATATCTGTTAAAATAATATAAGAATCTTTTTTCTGAAGGTATGTGATACGTAGCGAATGTTTAAACACTGAAAATCATCATTAAGTATTACTCTAATGCTAAAATATATAATTGTAATATAAGTTGAATTAAAAAATCGAACTGCAGCAGATGAGAGAGCCAAAAACTTTCAGATCTATTACAACCATCAGCTACAAGCACTTAAAAGAATGCATTTGCTGTAGAAACATTAAAATTAGAAAAGAAATTAAAAGTTAGTCACGTGATAGCTAATTCCGGTGTAAACTTTTGAAGCAGTAGGAGGTAGTACGTTTATTTCTCAACGGTATAGGATTCGTCCGGAAAGTAGTAGGACTTAATTTTTTTTTAAAATTATTCATAGTTTTGTCACATCGACTTTGACCCCAGTTTTCAAAATTGCCACTTCTGCGTCAACACAGCGTTTTCAGCAATTCTGCCAATCAATTACTGGAGGCTCCCTGGAATGCAGAAACTTGAATGCTCTTCAGCTTCCTCGTTTCGACCTCTTGAATGGCCTGGACCGAGCTGTGGTGCAGTCCTTTCGTGATCCTTTTCAGTCGGGAAAAGACAAAGAAGCATGAAGGAGAGAAATATCTTGGCTGTACCTGTACTTGAGACGAATTGCCCGCGTCCGTCCAGCAATTGTTGGATCATGGAGACTTCATTCCAACAATGCGCCGAGCCACACCGCTTTTGTTGCCATGGACTTCCTTACCGAGCTTGGTATCACGCAGCTTCCCAGCTGCCCTGCAGCCCAGATATCGCTGCTTTAGATTTCCTTCTTTTACCCCGACTGAAAAGGGTCACGAAAGGACGGCACCACGGTTCGGTCCAGGACATTCAAGAGGTTGTAACGAGGCAGCTGAAGAGCATTCCATTTTCTGCTTTCCAGAGAGTCTTCAGTGATTGACAGAGTCGCTGGAAACGCTGTGTTGATACAGAAAGGGGATATTTTGTAAACTATTAAGTCAATTGTCAAAATTGTGAATAAAACTTTTAAATAAAATTCAGTCCTACTACTTTCAGAAAAAACCCTGTATTTCCGATTTCAAAGAAAAGTACTCCTGATTATCCGATATATTCTTTTTGGAATTCGAACAGTAAAGTAAAGTGGTTTGATTCATATTTCCTAAGCTCTAAATAATTTTTTCTGTTATATATTTGGTATATTTGATATTAAAAATAGTTAAATTTGCAAGCTAGGAAGCCTGATAACCTGTTAGAACGTGACAGCAAGAGCATTTTAGATTAATGTCAAGAAAAGTTAAATCATGATTAATAAAATTAAATTAATGGTTAAAAACTTAGAATTAATCATAAATAATTAATTCTAAGTTTTTATAAGTTTAATAAAAGAATGTCTCCGTGCCGAAATGTAGTGATAACATCATTTATTTTCATACAGTTTTCGTACACATTAGTGTTAATTTTCAGTTATTCATTCTAGCATTTAAATGATCTAAACTAAAGCTCTATTTTCCCAAATTTATTCATGTCTGTAAAGAAGTGTTCTCACAACTTAAGAATTTAAATTTTTCTATCGGAAACAGGTAAAATGAGTCAGAAAAATGATAAGCTAATCCAAGTATGGCAATCATATGCAACAACTTATTACGTCATAAATAGTACCTAATCAAATACTATCATTTATCCAGGTTTATATTGATTGCCTTTGTCTGACCGATATTTCTCTTTGCAGATAAATTAGGATAACTTAGTTGACGACATATTTCAGTTAAGATTTGCGTACCAGATGATAGTAATTATCACACTGTCATGTTGTCTCAAACTAATTTTGGCATCAGAAGAAAAATGTGTTATTATTAATATTGTGTAACATATCATATGCTCTTCGTTTTCTGAAGTTTTAAGTCCTATATATTAATATATCTGTATTAAACTCAAATAATTAAATAATGTAATAAAGAAGTAGCTTTTCATCATTTTACTTTCTACAGGGCAAGAAAAATTTTAAACGCTAAAACTTAATGATTCAGGTATTCGTAATTTTCAAAGCATTTATATGATTTATATAATAGACGATTATTTTTTAGGTAAAAATAAGAGAAAGACATCACGAGGTTTTCTACACGTTTTATTCCCTAACAGTTATCCATAAGATTTGTTTAAAAGTAACACTATCGTACACTGAATTGCGCTTTATACTAAATCAAGTAGTTGCAATCAATGAATGCACTTGTCTAGGAGATACGAAAGGAATTATTCAATAATTAGCTAACTGAACATTGCTTCAGTTTTCGATGCTAATTATTACATTGTTTGAAATTGTATGTTCTAAAAGTAATAAAAGTACTTATTCTTTATATGCGCAATACTTTAGAAAGTTTTTATCATCACACAGTGCATGCAACAAGAGCAAATAGCCAAAAAAGGGGGCTTAATGCCTACGCAAACATCAGTGAAAATTTATGCATGACTTTGGTTGACCACTTAATAATTCCGTTAATATTTTAAATACTGAAAAGCTATTAATACAATAAAAGTAAGAATTTGATATTATGTGCTGAGACAAAAATCGGACAGACATTAAAAAATTTCAAAACATGGATCTCTAATTTTTGATACATTTGTAAGTGAGCCGTCAAAAAGAAAGAAATCTAGTAAAAATTATCGATACGTTATGCCATGAATACACGTCATGATATAAATTTTGTATTATTAGCTACCCGAAAATTGAGAAAAAGCAGTTTCTATGAAGGAATTATAAATACTAGTTTTTTCTAAGTTTAATGGTATCACTGAAGGAAAATAAAATGGAATTAACTAGTACAGCTCTCCCCCTTAAACTTCTAGACTAACTACGTACTTTGATTGTAATAACTTTCTCTGTCAAAATCAAGAATATATTAAACGCTCTTTCAGTCATTTGACTCTATTTGCTCTGTCAGAATAAATGCTGTGCAGGAGGAGCTCTTTGTATTGTTCTTTGCGTTTCATCTACAACCAGTTAAGTCCAGTTATTTGAGTTCCAGTCGTTTCCATGCCTCGTTCAGAATGCTGCTCATCATTACGTATTTATCTCCAATTTGATTTTAAACCACTTTATGCAAGGTATTTCTGCAAATAAATCTCATACTGAAAAACAGTGAAAATATCCAGAAGAAAAAAAATCATCCAAAGGAAACGGTGTAAAGTGATAAAAATTACATTAATAATTTTATTAAAATGAGCATAAAATTTTCTTTTTTCCTAATTTCTGGGTTTTAAAGAATGTTGCATCAGCCAAAAACGAAGTTCACAAAGTTCCTAAGTTCTTAAACTTTCTTTTACATGTGAATTATGATTTGAGTTAATTACGAAGCTAAAAAGCGATACACTGTGTAAAGATATGAAACGTTCTTCTTAAATTCTGTTGTTCGGTCAACACATTTATTAAGTGATTCAAAAATTCCGAGTTCGATCTTATGGAAAAACACAGCTAAATTTTCAGTGAGGTCTTGCTCACAAACTCTTTTTCACCCGACGGTTGTAAAATATGAAAAACACATCTTTTAATGCATGAATTCAGAATAAAATATTTAATTTAAAAATGTAATGAGTTACTAATGAGCATAATATGTAAAGGCAAAGAATACCATCTAAATGTAGCAACCTAAATTATTACGGTCATCTGATGTAAATAGTTTTCGATATTAGGATTAAAAAATTTATGTTTTCAATAAACTCCTAATTATCTCTGAAAAGGGTTTTGTAACACATAAATTGTTTACATGAGTTCTCTATTTATTTATATTGGGTGATTCAAAACTTTAGGGGGTGACAGAAGGCACCTGTACGAGCAATATTCTGACCATATATTTTATAATATATGGTCAGAACGCAAGCGGTGAGAAGTTAAAGGGTAGTTTTACACTGTCACATTTAAAGAGCTAACACAAGAATGAGAGGAAATACTTCAGAAAACATTTTATTAACAGAACGTGCTCACAGAAATTGCCTAAAAGACCTTCAGCCAGCTGTAATGCAGGCTTCACACCTGCGGGATAGAGAACATTAGCGAAGACGCCGGGCATGTCGCGAATATCGTCGGCAACAACGGCGGTCCTGGCCACTAGATCCATATTAGTTTCAGTGGGGTACTCATAGATTAGGCTTTTCATATGGCTCCATCGGATAAAGCCTAAACACGAGAGATCCGGTGATCTTGGTGGCCAAGCTATGGGACCACCTCGACCGATCTATTGTCCTGGAAAGTGCGTGGTTCTTATAACCAACAATCCTCTCGGCAATCTACGGTAGAAAATGCCGTTGGGTGGGAGGACCGACCCTGTTTTTACCATTTATTTACAATGCCAATAGAGGCTCACCGTTTGCATTCCGAACATACTTTATGTAACGAATATTGCTCGTAGAGCTGCTTTCTATCCCCCCTAAAGTTTTGCCCTTTTGTTGAGATTAACCCTGTATAAACAAGGACTTCCTATTTTATTATAAGGTATGCGCATTCATACAAAAAAATACCGTTGATCGCGTGCAGTTTTTAATTCTAGATGGGGAGGAAAAACTTCGTAAATATGTAAAGCAATTAAGAAAAAGAATACGCAAGGGCTTTCAAGCAAATGAAATGGTCAATCTCAGAGGTTGATTAGGATCTAACTAAATTTTTTAAACCCGAGCTCGATTACGAAATTTGAAATAAGTTATTCATTTCACTGTTTGTGCTTTCATGAGATTTGACGAAATAATGCGTTAAAAGTAACCTATTATGGCAGCCGTTTAGCATGAGTTGTACCCATTTAAAATACGAAGCTGTGCGTGACATTTTGTCTTTTCTTTCTAAGTCACGAAATTTTCTAGTATCACGTCAGTATCAACGCGACAGTTATCATTCTCCTTCCATTTTTCCTCGAGTTACTATGTTCTAAATTTCTTTTCTGCTACCTTAATAATGATTTGAGTCAATTTGAAAACTGCTAAAAAGATTTTCAACGGCCTAAAAAATGGACCTTAAGTAAAAAGTCACTAATGGGAAATATTTTCGCCACGCATTTCTCCCCTTTATTTCTTTCCAAGAAGTACGAAAAAGAATTTTGTCATTTTGCAGCTTATTGCCATTTTGATAGATTACCCAGACTTGGCAACGCAATTGGGGGGGGGGTAAGCGAATGACCCTCAAAAATAAGCTGTCATCTGAAAACAGCAAATTATTGACTTTCACTAAATTATTCCTAGCTTGGCTAAATTGATGTTTTTTAATACACTCATTATCACATTGATCACCAAAAGAATTCTTTGTCGCATACTTCAGTTTTTATTCAGAAAGATAAAGTAAGATTTCTTAAAATGTATAAAAGGTTGTGTTGCAAATAATATTATCAGAGTAATATATATCTCATATATTTGGGTTCATAGTTTATTCGAATTTTAATGTTCTTATTATAAACAAAAGTAATCATGGCAGGAAATACTGAATATTGATTTTTATTGTGGCATAATAAAATTCAGACTTCTGTCAACTTAGTTTTTAATCCTTAAAGATGATTAGAAAATTAGAAAGAGACAACTTTTTTTTTTTTTTTTTTTTTTTTTTT
>KK118640.1:449671-493310 GCA_000611955.2 Stegodyphus mimosarum
AGCAGATAGACCTTGATTGTTATGTCGTAATAAAATAATCTAAGTCCGTAAAAGTTAGATTTATCATTTTTTTCCAAATAGTTTATTTGGTGGATCTGCAAGTCGGGTCATCTTACTCTGATAGCAACAAAGGAAAACTTCTTGGTGCTTTCTAAATGAAAAAAAATGAAACGATTACAGAATCCATTTTCCTGCAACATAAAATTTACTGAAGCATTAATACATGCAATAGAATCATTGGTCTATTTTTCATGGAAGTTTCGGAAGTTAATTATAAAAGTTAACGCAGTCATCAAATTTTATCAAGTAGAAATAAAATACTGTAAACCCTTTTTTTAATGTTCGCATTTTAACGTTAGCATCTTTTTATATACTGGAATTAAAGGAATCTTTTTCTATGTATAGAAACAGTAGCTTGAGTACTGCATATTAAGAATCGCCTACATAACTATAGTAGCTTTTCAAGAAATTTAGTTTTGACTGAATGCGCGTGACACAGATTTCGAATTCTCCGCAAAAGTATAAATTCGTCTAGTTTCATCAAAACTTACGTAGCAGCATTCTAGGGTTTAATGCGGAAATTGCAGTTATTTTAGAATCTAGTGAACGCTAACAGATTTTTTTTCCCCTTATTCATACAACTTCCGTTCGCGTTTCCAATTGTCGTCGAACAAAAAGCTTGCAGACGTAAGAAACTACTGAAAAGTTATTCCATCGCTTT
Source organism: Stegodyphus mimosarum (assembly GCA_000611955.2). NCBI lineage: Eukaryota > Metazoa > Arthropoda > Arachnida > Araneae > Eresidae > Stegodyphus > Stegodyphus mimosarum. Next base: position 450,393 of record KK118640.1, read on the forward strand.
AAGTGCGTCAATGACCGTGAGAGGCTATGTTAGTGTAGTAGATGTAAAACACGACGGGAACTCTTTCCATGGAAATGAAAAGTAAATTAAAGTGCATGTTCGTTGAATTGTTCACTGCCATTGTTTTCCATGCTCTGTAGATGGATTTATGTGTTGCGCTACAAACTAAGGTCATCAGCGGGAAACAATTTGAGAAAATGTGCGCAGAACTGCAACGTTTTTAACATGAGCCTAAAACAATGGATTCAGCTGACTCAAGTACATAGACACATTTCAAACAACATAAAGTATTAAAGAAGACGGAGCTAGGATTATGATGTCATGTGGCAAAAGCCTTTACAGCCCTAATTAGGTTCTTTTGATCTAAAACATTCCACAAATAGTTGTGAAAATATTTTATTTACCCACTACCACTTTCCCAGATAATAATAATATTAATAATCTATTTGACAACCCCTTGAAATTATAAAATCAAAAACTGCTAAATATATTTTTAATGCCATGTATTACATATTATATAATAATCTGCAATGAATAATTGTCATTGCTGTCGTTTTAATTTTTTCACTGTCTTCTTAATCAGACTGAAATGTATTATTTATATAAATAAATAAAGTATCGGAAGCTGCTAAGATATAAAGAGAAGCATTTTACAGTAATCAGTATTATATGAAAGTTAAGAAATATGTTAATATAGAAATTCAGTTACTTCTTTCATTAACTGGTTTAGTTGAAGAAGTACTTAATACCCAGAGGTCTCTTTCCCCTTAATATCCAGAGGTTTATTGTTTTATATTTTTTCTTTTGAAAAGCCTTCTTATTTTCAGTGACAAAAATTATTATCAGTAAACTCATAGTAAATTGTATATATTCTTTAAGGAAACGATAGCGAACAAATTATTCAATTTTTATGATAACGAACTCAGGGTTTTCTCTGCAATTCTGTCTTTCGCTCAAAAACTAAGGCGGAATTATGAGTGCATCGTTCTTAATAATAGTCTTTGTAATAGCAACTATCTTGGCTTTTGTAATAAATTTTCTTCGGAACATAAAAACAAAGTTTTTGCTTCCCAAGAATAATTTGCTTCCCAAGAACTAATTTTCATGTAAATTTGTTCAACTTCTGTAATTTTATGGAGAAGAAAAGAATTTTGAGTAAGAGGTCTCTTCCCCCCAAAAAAAAATTTCCGATGACGAACTCGAGGCTCTCACATTACCCGTGCTACATGCATACGATTTAATCACAAGAGTACATAAATGAAAGGCCTTTTCTTACACAGTCACAAAAGAAAGATCAAAACTGTAGATAATTTCCAATAAAATAAACGAATCGATTAGTTTTGTTTTCGAAACAAAGTACAACTATATTTGCTGGCAGCAGTTTGAAAGAAAATGTAAAGGTAACAATGTTGCATGTTTCTATGTTTGATTTCGGTGAAAAAATGTAGTAATAATAATAATGTAAAATTTTTGTAAGTAGTTTTCCCACTTTCAGTGTATTTAAATAAGAAGTTATGAGGAATCTAGATCAACAATAAATTTGTTAAACATAAAATGTTTTACTGATGTGCTTACCCACTAGGGTAGGCTATGATCATGGTGAATTAGTCTGCAAATTTTAATACAAGTTCTAGCTGATTTATATAATGAATTAAATTTTCTGCAAACCTTTTAAACAGTTTTGAAAGCACGGTGTTGATTCACAATCTTAAAATTTAAAGCATAAAAGTGGATTAAATAAAACCCGTCTTAACATTTATTAATGAATAATTTAAGCGCTATAAGACTAAACACAGAAGACTCAAAATGAACTTTCTTTAATCAGTTTCCAACCTAACAAATCTGTGCAGCCAGTGTAATAACAGAAACGTCTTCACTACTTGCGGTATTAGCAGAAACAAAGTTAAAGTAATACTATTTAAATATTTGAAACAGACACAAAGCTCACCTACAAGTTTTGGCTCAGCCTCTCAACTGTCACGAGTAAATACGACTAGCACTGTTAAAGTGAATTCAAGTAAATTCTAGGATCCGGGAGAGAAGCCAGACTTTGTCAGAAACTCTCTATTAAACTCGAGAACTCTGTACCAATTAGTTCGCATCTGGGTAGTCGCCGAAAAACTTACAAGTGACAACAAAGACAGAAATTATAAGATAACTGGTTAGTAAAACACAAAACTTTACAAACCTACAAATAAACGTCTTGACGATGTTATTGCTTCCTAGGTATGTATATTTCGCTTGCTGTAAACTAAGCAAAAAGGCGGAAATGATATTTCTGCTGCCTCTTTCCTGCATTTACTGTGAAACGAATTTTAAGTAAATCACAGAGTCACGCAATCTACTGTATCGCGTTCAAGACAAATATTTCAACGCCCTTAAGTATTAAAAGTAAAAAATTTACTTATGTATCTTACTGGCATATTTTTACTTGAAAGAGGGGATTTTTTCTTTTTTTTTCTATGAAGAAGAGTCGGGACAATGGTGAGGCAAGGGAGGTATTTGTATAAGATTACTTATTAAAACGGACGCTAAATTAGTTACAGAAGCTGCATTAGAAGTTCATTAAAACTTAATTCCTCAAAAATTTCAACTCTGAAATACATTAAGAAGCACTGCCTTAAAATATATTTTAAGTAAAGAAAAATGTTATGATATTTGGAAGGATGTTTCTGAACTACATATAGAAAGTCAGATCGTTAATCCATTGGCTGTTCTTGCTTACTAACTCTAAGCTTTTTATGCAAGAGCGAATGACAATTTTTCATCTGAAAGAAGCAGACTAAGATTTTAATAACCATACGTTCCAGCCTAAGAAATCAATCCTTAGAAGTCTTGTGATTTCATAGGGGATTTTATTTATTTAAATCTGACTAGAAATCTTTTTTTTACGCTTTTATCTTCTGTGTTTAAGAAATAATTATATTTGAAAAGTTTTTCTTCCTGAACTATATAAAAAATGTCTTGTAGAATCTTATTCGTTTAGGGAACAGAAAATGTAGACCTCCACTGAGGACGTGATAGAGAACTCTCGCTATGTCTTGAAAATGGACAACTACCGACGAAAGTTACGAAACCTTTCTATTTTAACTAAATTGAATAGAACGTGCACACACTTGCTGCTCACAAACTAACCACCACTTATGGCAAAGTAACTTAAACACAAAATAGTATGTACAATCAGAATGAATCAAATTTCAACTACACGGCTGGCTCCTACCTCAATGTAAATCAGAATTATCTACTGCACACAACAAAGCTGAATCTAAAATGTCAAATAATCTAAAAGTAAATGGCTAGCACAAATATTCAACTACAGAGCTGCTCGCAAACACGAGGCATAAACTCGTTCTTGACGTAGACCCGCTCTACTCGTATCTAACTTCCAGGTTCCTCTAGTTGCCGCGATTAACATGCTAAATAAATGTTATTTTCTACTACTAACTCTTCAATTTTGCCTCTTAAATACTATTTTCGAACTCACTGAGATTTTGCACACACGTCCCTTGCATTTTGGCATTTTCTCCATCAATAGAAATTTACAACAAGCTAATGCCCGCAGGCAAAACTTCATCTGTTATTGAATTCAGTTGTTTCATAAAATGCAAAGCCTAAAGTACCTTTCATTGCAGAGCTATGATAAAATAAACGTAATTCATTTCTCTCGTGCTAGCATGAAACTGAATCCCTCCCTTTTATAACACATTCCAATACCTTAAATTCATTACAGGATACGTCCATTATTATTGTCTGATTCGTTAATTTAATCGGACTACTTTTTAGCCAATTTTGAATTAATATTTGTTATATACTTTACGTAAAGAAAAATTATTCAGAAATTATAATATATCATAAAGAAGATGGATTTAAGAAATTAAGCAAAGATTTGTCTAGTTACAGAGTTAAATGATTCCCTTGCAAAATAAGACACCTTAAATCTGAATTCATTATAATATCTCTTATAGCATTTTACTGAAAGCATCTTAAGTTAATGAAAGAGAAAAAAATTATCATAGGTGTAAAAGTGAAAATCGAAGGTCTTTAAATTTATAAAATTAAGCAAAGAATGGCTGCTGATGCTAATATTTAGGTTTAAAAGATTAAAAATGTCAGGCTGCGAAGTTACCTTTTTTGGGAAAACAACAGTTTATTTGAGTTTATTAGCTGAGTTTACTGCGCGATGTATTTAACTTTAGAAAAGTATTTCAGTTATTTCATTCGTGATTAAAAAATTTTTTTTTGTCTATGTTATAAGGATTTGGAGACCGAAAGAAAAGCGACGTTTTCATTTTTGCAATGTAAATTAACGTTACGTTTTTTTCTGTTATCAGCTAAACATGAAATCAAGTTGTGGTCACGAAATTTGCAATAATTTTCTTAAAATAAATCTGGAATATTTATTACTTGATTTCAGCTGAGTGCATTAAAAAGCACTTCAAATTAAAAAGGCATAGGAAAAAGAAAACAAATTCCAATTACATTTTTTATTATACCTCATGAATTAAAAATAATATTGCACAATAATGTAAATGTTGTTTAATTCAAGTTCTTCAGAAAACCTGCACCGGTAACGTGTAAAACTCAACGAAAACAGCACAGAAAAGCTTTTTTTTTTTTTTTTTAATAGAGACAATGTACGCTTTATTTCATGCTGCGTTTCCACGTTTGAAACATTAATATGCAAAAAAGAAATTGGAAGAAGCACAAAAGATGACTAATTAGTCCCATAGTCAAAGCAGCTTAGATCTTCTCTAAACGGTTTACACTACATTTAACAAAATTATCATAACGAATGGCTGTCATTTATTTTGCTTAACTAAGATTTCAGACAGGTTTGAATTCATTACATTGTAATAAACCCACGAGAGCTGTTTGCTTAAGGGAGAAATGACTTCGTGGAGGAATTTTGTCAGAAAAATAGCTCGAATTCACGTTATTCATGGAGAAGACTATAAAAATCCTCCGGTTTGATGTGCTCAGTAGTCTATCACTAACATTATTGCTCAGCAGTCAAGTTCAGGCGCTAGTTTGTGAATTTTATTAGGAACTCTTTTAAAACATTTATTTATTACAGGATAGTAATAGCTTAAGTTAGTGCAGAATAATTTGATTAAAAATTGTTTATACAAATAAATTTATTTCACCCCTTCCTAAATACTTAGTTTTATCGAAAAGGTAAACAATGGTGTCCAAATCTAATCTGAGTATTTTCATGACGAGCCTTTAATTATAGGTCAGTATTATAACCATTAAATGAAACGCAATAACAAATATGTTATGAGCTATTAACAATCGACAAAATTCAACCATCTGCATTTACTTCACTTCAGTTCATAACACTCAGTATGTTTGATCTTTTCTTCTGGAGTTACAAATGTTTTTCATATAAAATGCACCAGTTAATCTCACGCAGATTTTTCATGTATCGAATTAGGAGCTAGTATAGTTATTTATTTATGTTTGTTTGGATATGGTAAATAACTGCAAACATTTTCATAAGTATTATAACCAAGTAATACCTAGTTTCGCTACGAATTTTATCATATCAGTAATGTAATGGGGGGAACAGAGAATAGATCTAAAAACAATTAACTAAAAAAACAATTTAATGACCCCCGGTTAAATTTTTATGAAAACGAAAGTAAGTGTAAAAGCTTACAGCATCGTTTCTTTATGTTATATTGCATTAAAAAACAAAAACGTTAAACTGTTGTCAAAATATAAATCGCTTAGAGGCTAAATTCTGTAGCTTGTCTTCAGTTACTAAAAGGTAAATAATCCAACTCTTTGAATTAGTTCTTTAAAAAAAACTTCCAAATAATTCAGAAATATGCGAAAAAATATCATCAATGTATCCATTACTTCAGTTTAAAATTCAATTTAACGCAAGGATTTTAACTGCAAGTTACTTAAATTTTTGTTACTAATTTTTTGCTTTATTCATATTTTTATTCAGATGATTTTGTTTAATTTAATATCCAAATGAATGCTAAACTGTTAAAATATCAAAATGAAATGTTTTAAAATTATCTCAACGCTGAATTGCTCTAAAAATGGCTAAGGAAATTTATCGATCAGAAGATGCAGTTCGCGATTATTAAGTTCGTGGTTATTCTGATTGACTTAGGAACTTTTCAGTATAGTTTTCGAGATTAAATAGTTGTTCATTTCGAAATTACTGTCAAATTGCTCCATACCGTTCATTAAATACTTAATTACAGTGTAAGGTTTCCCAAAATTCATGTACGTCTACACGGATAAATAAGAATTTGTAGAACTGCGCAATAGATGGAGCCACTGTATGTCTTATTAGAATTTTACATCTCGGTGAAAAGGTGCAAACGCCTTATACACCAAACACAATTTCTTAATTGAATAATATTTACCTCTTCATATACTTTATTATTTCGCACCTACTAAGATGTATTACACATTTGCCGTAAAACAGTATTTTGAGAAGTCTGTAATTGTTTTCGGTTTTTAGAGCATGATTACGCCCAAGCACGAACGTAAGATGATTTTTTTTCAATGAGTAATTTGTTGTCTATAGATGGAATGATGTCCCGAGCAATTAGATGGAAGAGCCTCGCTTTACGCGCTCTAAACTTCTGAAAAATAGACGTGACGTGTGAAGTCCATGTGAGAGTATGAGTGAGTAACACCTCGAGATTCAGGACTTGCTTAGTCCAGGGAAGGGTATTGCCATATAACTTTTAGGTTCCAGTTAATCTTTGTTCTAGGAAGTAGAACTGCTATTGATTTGTTGACTCTTATTAGTATTTTTCACCAGATTAACTAGCTTGAAAGCATGTAAATAGCTTTGTAGGTGTTGTATGACGCGTCTTGTGCAAGGATGGCTGTGTCAGAGTACATTGTTAGTGTAATGCTTGGTATCTATGGAACGTCGTTTACATAACTGTAAAAAAGCATGGATCCTAAGTGGGGCGCTTGTGGAACACGGGATAAAATAGCTCAGCGGGTGGAATATGTATTAGAGAAGCGAGCGACAAAGTGTGTAGCTGCTATGCAGGATTTGAGGATATTTGTGATGTAACCTTTTAAGACTAGTTTATGTTTTGTGCATTATTGCGTCCAACCAGACGCGATCAAAGATTTTGGCTGCATCCAAAAAAAGCCCTCCAGTTAATTTCTTGTTTTGTAATCCACTTGAAATAAACTCAAGAACTCTTCAAAGCTGGTGCGTAGTTGAAAGCTGACTGAGAAATCGAAACTGGTTTGGAATATATATGTTGTTTTCATTCATGAAAGAGCATGTTCTGTTTTGGAATGCTGACTCAACGATCTTGTTTAAAGAACGTAGAAAATTAATTTATCTAAAGCATTCTGGCGAAATTTGCCACTTCTTGTATTTCAGAATGAGAGTTAATCGGAGCAGTTTAGAATATCGGAAAATATTGACGATCGATAATTACATTTTTGATCTTGGTAAACTTGAAAATCACATTGAGTATCAATTTCTTTATAATCTTATTATTGATTCTATCAATTTCAGGTTTTTTTTCTTTTTTTTTTTTCAATCCGAAAATTCTTGAACTGTTTCTTTCATTCTATTGTTTGTACAAAACTGAAATTCCAGATGCTTTGTTAGAAGTTCTGTTTTCTCAGTTTCGATATAGGGACTTTGAGATTTTGAGACGTTTAAGGTGTAGCATTTCTTATATCAAGAGACAAATTTCTACAGAGAGTTGTCTTCAGTAGACAGAGAGGTGATATAGTTAAAACAGTCTAGTTGTACTTGTTTATTTGTTAGAGACTTGATCGTACTGTGTAGTCGATTCATATAAATTTTTCTTTCCGGATTTCTTGTACGTTGGTACCTCTTTCGGGCGGCTTTTCCCTGTTTAATCGCATCTATAAGTTTAGAAGAGCGCTTCGTTTTCCTTTCAGGAACGTCACAGGTACTACAGGCGTTACAGGCAACAGGCAGTGACGATGCTTTCCGAAAAACCTTTAACTTTTAGTGTCATCTCTCGAGTGTATTGTTGAAATGGTGTAGAGAGAACTGATTAGAACTTTGGCATGCTTTTCCTGTCGATAGTAAAGGCTGTGCACCTGATATCAAAGATGACACTGATTGAGTTATGGTCAGTAGAAAGCTCATCCATAATGCAGAATTTTGCATTTATTCGGTAATTCTAAAATTATATATTTAAAGTTTAAATATCTGTGCAAAATACGTTGTATTAATATTAACTTTATACGGTTGTAAGGTTAATTATGAAAAGAATGTAGAATAGACTGTTTTTTGTATAAAATATTTCAGCAACGGTCTTTCTCCTTTCATATCTCCATTAATTCTATTTCAGTCACTCCAGGAGTATTTAGTCAAAAAGGAATACGTAATAAAATATGCAATATAAAAAGCAATTTAATATGGACAATCAAAGTTTTATTATTTGGAACTGAAAACAAAGCACGTTTCAAACCATGCTTTACATTATCTCGACTTTAGGGAGTATTTTTCGTTTAATTATTCTCCCTAATTTTATTCGCATATTTTATTTTTATACAAAACTTAAGAATTCAGGAGCATGTATTTAATTTCTTCTCAAAACACTAATCCGTCTTAACATTAATTGTATTTAAAATGATTTATTATTTGATTTAAATGATTTAATTTTTATTAACCTATCAATCTAATTTAATTTTTTTGGATGACGCACGTCAAACTATAGTTCAGCTAATGATTAATAATATCCCAAAAGTTTACAATGAATTAGTGCATTAAAAGAAACGGAAAGTATACAGTGAAGTGAAACTGGCATAATGTCATTAAACACAAACAGCAATCTTAGTAAATTTATACTTCCTGTTCTAATTTTACCAGTTTTTTTTTATTTGTTGCAGAAGTTATCGCTTTTTACATCATACATTATACAGGTAGAAGTTTCGCCATAGTATGAAGATTCGTGATATCGGCACACTGATAGAAATGATCTGGCACTCTATCTGAGATATAGTGTGAATTGACTGCTAGACATTATACCGCTAACTCTAAAATATATACCATCTAATACAGAGTGTCCCATCAAAATCGCTAAAACTCTGCACAACCAGATTTATCGCTTGAAGAACCTAAAAAATGTCCAGAGCACTATACCTGTACGGCCCATAGTTTTCGAGATAATTGCGAAAGAAAAGTATGACGCCTTATCCGGTAGAAGAAAAAAAATATTGGAAGCATTATTTATTCGAAATATGAACATTGGTATTTAGATATGTTTACATAGGAAGAATATACCCTGCACATATCGGAGGCATGCATGCGAGAGCCCTGGAATGACGTCGAGCCGTTGTTTCAATAGTATTTAAAGGGCTGCATCTAGTAGCTACAGGTAATCTTTGCATGGTGATAACGTACTCCGTTCGTGAATATTGCAACATGTACTTTATCTTCGGTGAACGCAATGGTAATGTGGCGGTTCGGGTTTATGCCCAAACTGACACCCTTGGATTTTTTCGTATTAAGCCATCTAAAGGAAATGGTCTATCGAGCTATAGTTACTACAGAAAGTGACTTAAGTGCTCATCTTCATGCTGCGTATACTTTGATAGATACTGCGCAGTTGCAATGTGTGCAGTCATCAGCCATTCCACGGCGCGCGAATGCATGCCTCGATATACGAGGTGGACATTCTGAACATGCTCACGTGTAAACATCTGCAAATACCAATGTTCATGTTTCCATTTAGTTTTTTTTTTCTTCCTTGTACCGAATATGGCGCCATACTTTTCTTTCGCAATTATTTCGAAAAACTATGGGGTCGTAAAGGTACCGTTCTTTGGGCATTTTTTATGTATTTCAAGCGAGGAATCTGGCTGTACAGAGTTTGGGCGATCTTGATGGGACATCCTGTATATGCACGTGCCTTGCAAAGAAAATGTTAACAGATTGAAAATATTCCCTGCCATTGGGTAAACACCAAGCAGACTTTATTTTTTCTCCCACAATTAAAAAAATACAGATTGCATGAGTGAAAATTTTGAATGAAATTAAAAGGCTCGATGAATATAAAGAATCTGACAGAAAGGGCGCGGTTATTAGAAGGTGTAATTACATGCTGGTAGTATTTAATATCTATTGGTAATTTCACAACTTTAAGAGTAGTGTGTTTCTACGGGAAGAAAAAAGTTCTAAGTCAATTTAATCAAATTTTTCCGCATGTTTCCAAGCGCATCAAACATTAATTGACTGTTTCAGGATTATATATATTGTTACGAATTTCACATTTATTTGGCTATTTATTTAGAACTGTAATTAAAATTCCTTTTTATTTCCTCGTGCAACGCAGACGATTTTTGAAGAGAAAACTACGTCGAAAAAAAATAGCAATAAAAATAAAAGAGCGCGTGCATTTAATGCTTAATAAATAAATATCTCGTAATTACTGTTGCCATCCAGAAAAATCTAGATTGTTCTACTGATAATTAAAAAGCTTTTAAAAGCCGAGGTGAAACACCTCATCTCAGTTGTTGTTGTTGCTGTTATACTTGACTTGTAGCTGTAAAAAGCGAACTGCTGTTTGTTTACTTAATGCTGTATTGATTGTAGCGATTTCGCTGTGAGATAGAATTATTTTATCTGTTTTGAACTGAGTTTTTGCTAATCGTTTGAGATATTGTGATATTGTGCGAAGATCTGTGAAGAAATATTTCAGCATTTTAATTTATTTCTTGTGGAAAGAATAAATTTTTGTTAACTTTTTACGACTTGTGCATTCAATATATAACGAACCCGTACGCACGTAACAATTTTTGGTGGCAGCGGTGGGATTTGAATGCCATTCACGAGAGCAATGAAGAACAATTGAGACAGCTTGTCACTTCCTTTGCTACATTCCAAGAAAAGATGGAAGGGGCCGTCAACTCAGTTAAAGAGGAGATGAAAGCTGGTCAAAAATCAGTTAAAGAGGAGATGAAAGCTGGCCAAGAATCAGTTAAAGAGGAGTTGAAAGCTGGTCAAGCATCTGTTAAGGATGGAATGAAGGCTATTCAGGAATCTGTTAAAGATGAGATGAAAGCGGTTCAAGAAGAGATGAAATTGGGTCAAGAATCCGTTAAGGAAGAGATAAGAGCTGTTAAAGCAAGTCAAGAAGAAATGAAAAAGGAAATTACTTGCATAATAGAAAATAAATTTGAGGCTATGGAAGGCAGAATAGACGCGGTTGAAAATAAAGTTTCTTCTGTCAAAGAACAAATAGAAGAGAGAGTTTCTGCCGTAGAACAACAAATCGATTACAGAGTTTCTGCTGTGAAAGAACAAATTCAAGAAAGAGTTTCTGCTGTGGAACATCGAATCGAAGGAAGAGTCTCTGCCGTCCAACACCAAATCGAAAAACAAATTGATGACAAGGTTTCTGCGGTTGCGAAAGAAGTTGATACTTTAAAGAAATTTGTAGCGACGGCAGGAAGCAATTCGGATACTTTTAAATTCCTAGCCATGCCTGCGCATCCTTCTGTGAAGCTATCGACATATGACGGGAAGACCTCCTGGCAAGTGTATAAGACACAATTTTCTATAGTTGCGGAAGCAAATGGATGGGATTCCCAAGCTAAGGCCTGTCACCTTGCGGCTTCCCTGAGAGCAGACGCAGCGGACATCCTTCAGACTCTTCCCGAAAACCAAAGGCTAGATTTCGAAGCTCTGCCCAGTGCTTTAGAGCTGCGTTTTGGAGAGAAGTGTTTAAAAGATTACAGCAGGCTGCAGTTAAAATCCCGTCAACAGAAGCCTACGGAAAAACTCCAGGAGCTCGCCACGGATGTTGAAAGGCTATCCCACCTCGCCTTTTCGGAATGCCCGACAGAAATAAGAGAAATCCTGTCCCTGCAATACTTCATCGACGGCATCCGGGATCCTGAAATACAGAAAGCACTGCGAATGGCTGATGTGAAGGACTTAAAAAGTGCTCTGGTGTACGCCATGAAATTCGAGGTAGCACAGCAAGCAACTCTTAAAGATCGCTACCCAGTCAGAGCTGTGCGAGTCCACGAGCCAGTGGATCAATTGATGGCTCGTTTAGATTATTTAACAAGACAACTGAATGCCTTGCAGCGGAATATTGGTAACAAGAAACCGACCGTAAAGTGCTGGAACTGCGGCGCTGTAGGACACATGCGAAGGAACTGCCGAACATCCCACAGCACGGAAAATAAGATGAACGATGTAAACACGCAATTAAACGCCATGAGATGGAAAAGGAGTGACAAGAAACCAAAGTGCTGGAACTGCGGAGCTGAAGGCCACGTACGAAGGAACTGCAGAACACCCCAGAGCACGGAAAATAAGATAATTTTCCAGCAACGACGGAGGAAGCAAACTAATGATCATATCGAGGAGCGGAGGTTGTCAGATAGTGAAAAATCTTGTTTCAAAGCGCTCAAGATTTCTGCAATGGGTAGGAGCAGTAATGGACTATCCATCAATGGGCATATCGACGGATTTCCTTGCAGTATGATCATTGGTACAGGAGCTTATGTTACCATCATTCGAAGAGATTTAGTTCAAAAATTTAAGGATAAACTGATTTGGACGCCATCCTGTGTTACCCTCGAGATTGCGTCCGGTGAGAAACTCGACATAGAAGGAAAATTAAACGTTAGCATCACCTTTGGAAGTGCCACCTACCATCACACACCATATGTGGCGGATATTATAGATCCTTGTATACTCGGATTGGACTTTTTAAGGAAATATAATTTTTCCTTAGACTTCAAAAACAACAAACTGTTTTCAGCGTTTGACGACATGACTATCGATCCTCAGAAAGGATCCTCACCACGAAACGCCGACGTGTCGTCTGAAAGACCCTGCTCAGAGAGTTGCCGAAATCATACTGAGATCGAAGAGAAACCCGAGACTACCAGCAATTCTCCAGCCCAGATGCTCATCGGTCGTGATCTTCGTCTGCCTTGTGATTTCTTAATTGACCGCCTTGCAGATACGTCGTAGTTCGGATCCGTAAGTCATCGAACTCTAAACCTAAAGTCGTTCATTACTATGGCCATAGTACATAGTGTATATAATTGTAAATAGTAATGTACATAGTATAAGACCATGGTCCTATTTGTATTTAGTATTTGATTTGTATTTGTTTAGTATTTGATAAGTATTTGTATTTGATAGCATTTGTATTTGATAGTATTTGTACTTAGTATTTGATAGTATTTGAATTGTATTCAGCGTTGGATAGAATTTAATTTGCTGAAAGTCACTTATTGCAATTATTGTTTGTTTTGTTATTATAAAGTAATGTTTATTATAGCACTGAGGCCTTAGTTGTAAGTTTGGCTTACTGTCCAAGGATTGTACTGTCCGGGACGTGCAGTCCTTGGGAAGGGGGCAATGTTAAGAATTTCACATTTATTTGGCTATTTATTTAGAACTGTAATTAAAATTCCTTTTTATTTCCCCGTGCAACGCAGACAATTTTGAAGAGAAAGCTACGTCGAAAAAAAAATAGCAATAAAAATAAAAGAACGCGTGCATTTAATGCTTAATAAATAAATATCTCGTAATTACTGTTGCCATTCAGAAAAATCCAGAAAAATCTAGATTGTTCTACTGATAATAAAAAAGCTTATAAAAAACCGAAGTGAAATAACCTCATCTCAATTGTTGTTGTTGTTGCTGTTATACTTGACTTGTAGCTGTAAAAAGCGAACTGCTTGTTTGTTTACTTAATGCTGTATTGATCGTAGCGATTTCGCTGTGAGATAGAATTATTTTATCTGTTTTGAACTGAGTTTTTGCTAATCGTTTGAGATATTGTGATATTGTGCGAAGATCTGTGAAGAAATATTTCAGCATTTTAATTTATTTCTTGTGGAAAGAATAATTTTTTTTAACTTTTTACGACTTGTGCATTCAATATATAACGAACCCGTATGCATATATATATATATATATACATATGTATAATTCACAATACATTTTAATAAGAAAACTTTTCATATACCATCTCCAAGGAACAGAAATTCAATTTAAAATCATCATCGAAAATTTAATTTCTGTTCCTTGGAGATGGTATATGGATTTTCTTGTCATAATTTATAGTGAATTATTGGTTTATTACTTTGCAGCTCTAGCGTAAGTCTTGGGCTTATTAATTTACTTTTAATTATTTTTCTATTGAATGCATATATATATATATATATACACATATAATTTAATACATTAATAATCTGCCGTAGTGGCAAATTTAAATAATTCTGTTTGTTCCCGTCGACAAACATATACACTCCAACACTGATGAAGATGCGACAATTTCGTTACGATTTTTGAAGAACTAATGGATCGGTACTGTATAAAGAAAAGAGAGAATGTAAGGTGTCTAAGACGAAAACTTGATAAAGACTATTTTAAAATTCCTTTTGAATGACTGTTTTGACTTTCAGCTTGCAAAACTCTCTGCGTAATTAACGTTATGTAAAAATCATGTGACAGGGAATTAATTGTAAAATGACGCAGTTTAAAAAGTGGGTTAAGCGGCTGTTGCAAATTACAGCTGGGATTTTGCTTTATAAAGTCTAAAACATAATCTAAGCAAATTTAAATATCATGTTTAAATTTGGAAAACTGAATTGGCTCAAAAAGGTAAAATTATTAATGCAAAAAAAAAAACTATTGTAAAAAAACTAACAAAAATATGAGAACTGTCCCAAAATCTCTAGACAAACCAATATTGTGCAAAAACACAATTCGCGTAAAAATTATATAAAATTACATTATAAACTGGGGCAAAAAATAAAAACATAATATGTTTCTAATAATAATTATGTTTTGAATTTAATAACTATTTTCCCTGTATTAATGCAGCTTACAGCGCATAATTTCGATTTTGGTTTTGAAATTATTTTGTCTTGTTTAATTTATTTATGTTTGTGTGCGTTTGCGTGTATGGGTTTTTTTTACGATTTCTTTCCAGGTTGTCATCTGTAAGTGAAAAAAATTGCTTTTTAAAATCTCTTAAAACTTTTAATATTTTTATCAAATGTTTTTCAAACAAATGTGACTGTTAATTTTACTTGAAACTGGGCCCACTGTTTAAAAATAGGTTCCAATGCACCTCTTCTGCGCCCTACTTGATAATTAAGAAATTTTATCCAAGTGCCAAGAAAATTTTACAATTTAACTTAAATATATTTGTTTGAATTCTATATTTCCTTGATTATCTGGTTCGAATAACTGGAAGTTTCCTTCTTCACGTTTCATCATTACTGTTATCTTTTCCGAATCCGAAATTTTTTGCCTTCAACAGAAATAAACGAACCATTTACCATTATAAAGATACAACTTTGCGTTCTCAAAGTTATTATTGTTGACTTATGCTTGTATTAAGACATAACACGAGTCAAAGTCTGCAATTTGAGACTATCAAGAAAACATCTTACCAGAAAAGTGCCATTAAATTTCGGTAGTTTTAGATTGTTCAGTTATTTTACCTCTGTTCGACTTTCTGAAGTATGTATATTCACTTAATGCACGGATGTTAAAGTAAAGTAAGCAGTTGGTTACTTTTGCTTTTATTATTTGCTTAGAAAGAAATAAAAAAACAAAACAAAATAATGGAAAAAACTAAGAAAATGAAAGTTGATGCTTCAGAAATGCAAATAACAATCATAAATGGGAGTATTTCGAAATTATAAATCGTCTACCATTTTTTAAAGGAAATGTCATTTCTAAATATGCTAACATAAACAAAATAACTAGATAAACTAAATGTATAACGAAATAAACTGAAAAAGTTCGCATTGAAAGACTTCGAAACCTTAAAATTAAAAACAAATAAATAAATAAAAATAAAAACTATTGTTTTTCACCTTCAATATCGTTTCATTGATTTTTGCATATAAGTCATCGATACGCACGAAAATAAAATAAATTTAGTACTTTTAAATTGTTTTGTAAACATAGCGTAATCGAAATTATTTGTTTCATGTCATCTAACGGAAACTCATTATTGGATTGAGTAAAATAAATATTTGTAACAAACGATTTACTATAGAAAAGAAAAGGAAATAAGAAATTTTTACCTTTATTTTCATGACAGATCAAAATAAGTAATCTAAGTACGTAACGCACTGCAAAAAACTGCTTTATAGAAAAGTTGCTTTGGTATTTAAATATTTAAGTAGTTATTCATAACATGATTTCAGATTTTATTTTACTTTTTTAAAAAAAATGCGCAAACTTTTCAAAAAAAAAGATTCACAGGAAAACTTGGAGTAATTTATAAAAATTAAATAATTAAATTTATAAAAATTCCATGTCTTTGTGAAGTCATAACACAAAAGCTTAATTGTTGCTCGAAATAAATACTAATTGATATTTGTAAGTTGCAAATGAATGTGGATGACAAATTGAATTAAGTTGCTTTAAATTAAATTTATCGGAATTGCTGAAAATACATGTGGAACATATGTAATTAATAGTGCTGGAATATTTTTACCTTATGTCACGTAGAAAGCTAATATGCTATATATTTTAAAAATTAGCTTGTTTGTATTACATTTATTTCCTTTTTTTATAACTTAATAAGCAATTATTATATATCTATCTTACCACGTATTAGATTGATATATGATACTTAGATGCAGTTTTAAACATTTATTATTAAAAAAAAACTTAGAAAAGTATATCATGGTATCTGACGAAAACAGCGTAAGGCGAAAACATCCCCGGACAAAGCATTGTGGGAGAAAAGAAAGCAAGGAGAAAACATCTCAGTTCTGAAACATCGTGATAAAAAACATCGTAGCCAAAAATAATGCAATTTCAAAATTTCGCAGTTTAAAAACATTGTCGTCGAAGATGTTGTGGTAAAAAAAAGCGCTTAGAAATTATTCCGTGAGGATAGCATGGGCTTTAAAAATTGCAAGGCTTAAAAATTGCAATTGCAAATTCATATAATGATTTGAGAAGTCAAGAAGGAATAAGAAATATTTTTAAATCTCAATGACTGATGTAAAAGCAAACTAGTTTCAGTTAATATTCCTCTGCTGAACTGGCCAGTACAGTGACAGAGCGGAAAAATCGGTAAACACTGATAGTTCCATCCGGCAAATGAGCTGGCTGCATGAGATTTTTGTACCTTTTTTTAACGTATAACTTTGATACAAGTCAATTCCTGAGAAATTTGATACAAGCCAATTCCTGAGAAAGTCCTTCGCAAGGCATTCCTCGTTTACGAAGATAGCGTTAGTATGCTTTGCCATAAATTAATAAATCCAAATCCTCTCCTGAAATATTATGTAGCTGAAATGTTTGGTCATAGCTAATAAATAAGTAACCAAACGATTAACTGTACTTTCTTAATCGTGGAAATGTTACTGATAATTTACGAAGACTATAAGAATATCAGATCAAAAAAAGTGAAAGAAAATATTCTGATAATTTGATAATTATTTAAATAATTTTAATAGAAGTAATCTCAAGCAGTTTTTAGCTTCCTTTTCCTTTTTCAGATTATATTTTTCATTAGAAATTACTAATAAAAGTTACAAAAAAAGTTTACTTAATTAATGAAGCATATAAGGTAACTAGGTAAATTTAAAATTCTATTTATTATTTAATTAATTTTCTACTCATTTTCAGTTTTTGAATGTTTAAGTTTCCTTCGTACTTTTTCAGTAAAAATTTATTAGTTAATTAAAAAATATGAAATACAAAAGTAAAATATTCCTCATTCCTTCTTGCTCTCACAAATCATTATGCGAATATGTATTTACAGCTTTTAAAACCCGAAGAATGCATTTCTTGCAATGCTATCGCCAATGCTATGAATTCCAGATGCTTTATTTTTTTCACCACAATAGCTTCGAGGTCAGTGTTTTTAAACAGCAGAAGTTTATGAACCGCTTTATTTTATATTCATTTATTTAGGCCTTTTTAATATTTTATAACTTTTAGAATTTTGAATAATACGATGTTTTCTGCATCCTCTCTTTTCTGCCACGATGTTTTGTCCGATGACGTTTTCGCTTTGCGTTGTTTTCACCTCGACATTTTCGTCCCCGATGCTTTCGGGTTTCTCCCAAAATGATATAGTTTCAGAAATATTTATTGATATTTTTAATAAAAAAAGGAGTTTGTAAAAATAATAAAAAATAATAAATTACCTGTCCCGATATTAAACTCCACATGCAACCGTAATAAGAAAACTGCAAAATTCTTAAATTAATTAAAAAAGTAATTGAAAGCCATTTCTCCAAGGATGCAGCTGTACAATTATGTGCTCACATATAGTTCATTAAATGCCGGGCCAAGTGCATCGAATAATTATATCTAGTAAAAGTAATACCTGGAATAAAATGTACACTTGCTAAAAGTACTTTTTAAATTAAAGCCACTGACTGAAGTCATTCTTATAAGTAATTAAATAACGTAAAAAAAATCTCATAGGTGTTGATAGTCAGATATCGGAAAGATCGTGTTATGATGAAATGAATCCATATTCTTTTGCATATCACTGTAAATCCTATAATATCATGTTTGTTCCCCACTGTTTTGCGCTGATAATCTTTAAAGCCGTGTTTGTTTGTAAACGATTTTTTTTTCATTACGGTTAAAACTTATTTTGAACTATACACGTATTTCAAGATTCAGGTATGTGCCATTAAAAATATTATTTCTAAATGAGTAAGTGAAAATAAATTAAAAACATTTTTATGAAAACATTATAATGAAAATAGACACGAAAAAAATAAACTGATTCAACAGCGTAAAAATAGGAAAGCAATAGGCACATATCAGTGAATTTTACAAAAAGATTTGCTGACTAACCGCAATTACAGATGAAAATTTAGCTTAAACGCTTTAATATCATTATTTCTACTATTACTAATATTTCAAACTCGTAGTTTGAAATCAAACCATGGGATTAAAAATTTAAGTAGAACTTTGGTAATATTGAACTAAAATAACGTAAATACTTAAGAGTTTTATTTGCCAGAAACATGGTAGCATATTTGCAATATAGTAACGGATGTTCTATAAAAAAAGAAGCTTTTCTATAATATCGATTTGAATAAAGATTTTCAGCAAAATCCGAAGCAAACGGACAATATTTGGCTAAATACAACAAAAATATAAAGAAATCAAGGGAAAATTCTTGGTTTTTTCCCTTCTGTTTCTAGGTAAAGGAACTCGTAGCTTGTTTCTTACGTTACTTGCATTAATTTGTAACCAAGAGGTGGTTTGATTAATTATGGCAAAGCAAGGACGAATTATCTGCGTAAAAGAGGGATACCTTGCCAAGGAAAATGTTAAAAAATCTACATATACAAATGTGTGAGCTTGAGAAATATGAAGCGCTGTGTGTGAGTGTGAGAACAGAAAACTGACAGCTCAGCAAACGACGATAGGTTCAACTTTCCATTTACTTATAAAAAACTCTTCTAATTTCTGACTAAACGGCTTGTACGTGTATTAAAAATTACGCTTATTTCATATTTTACCATATAAAAATTTCAAAGAAACATCAATTCTTTAAAAATCATATATGAATAACAAAGATTTACTTTTAATATAATGCAATTTTATAAAATTAATTCAAATTCCAACACTAAATAAAAAGTGGAATAAAAAGAGTATAGCAATTACTATTGTTTCAAAGCAAACACGAAAATTAACACAAAACATAAGCTTCTGAAACCTGTATTTTAATAAATGGGCTGAAACACATCCTGGAAAATCGAACGTATTTAAAATTTAGTATGATGTTTTAATAATTTGTATCCAAGGCAAGGAATATTTTAAGCTTAAATATCGGAATTTCAATTCGCCATGAGAAATGTTGCTTCAAAAAATTAGAAATTCTTCGCATTATTCTAATTTATTTTTCATAAAATAGCCGTCGTTCTGATTTATTACTAGTTTAGCTTATGGCTGGAAACTGATCATGATAAACAAAATATCAAAAGCCCTTTCTTTCAGTAATTCTACAGTCAAAATCCCTCGTCTTTTCTATAGGCTAAGGAATAATTTTGCTAACAAAATTTACAAAACATTTACTGCTTTTAAAGGTGTAAATTAATTGCCTACATAGTAATAGATGACGAAAGATAAAATTATTGTTTGCTGTTAAAATAAATTGTGCATGTATTAATTAACTTGGCAATCAGGTGTAATAATAATATTAATTAAATCTGGCAATCTCTAATATTATTAATTATGCAACATTAATTAAATCTTGTATTTAAAAACTATTCATTAGTGACATATAAAATCGTATTTTCAACTGATTTCACTTTTTTGTTGGAAACAACATAAAATTTCATGACACATTGCAGCATTTAGTTAAATCATTTATTATCGCATTGATCTTTTAAAATTTATTATTCTTTTCTGTAGACCATAGGCTTTTGTGATAGGTTTTGAAGATAAATAAATGAGTTGAGCATGTTCAAAAGTAAATTAAAAATTAGCTGTGTAAATTTTTTAAATCGTGTCGCCATTTAAACTCTTGTAATAGAAAGAGAGAGGAGAGATTCAGAGTAGTTTAATACTTAACAAGAAGTATCATTTTCGCATTCAACTCGACTGCGTATAGGTACTAATTTTGATCAAACTAAAACAGCAAATCACTAAACAAATTCTTTTAGCAAAAGATATGCAGCTTCGTGAAAATCATATTTCAGTGTTACCACTCTTTTATTAAGTAAAGTGTAACGGCCAGAAACATGCTAAGAAAGACACAGGCTTAAATTTAGAAAGAATCTCCCGAATGTATTTAATAACGCAAATATATCAGCCAATAGTAGATTTACCCCAATATTTATTAATATTTCTTAACGTGTATTGCTTATTTCCAGCTCCATTCTGAACTGTTTCACACGTACTGAACAGAGAGAAATTATTATGTTATTTTCACAAAGGTGTTGTGTTATTATTTCAATATTCGTGTTCATGAATCCGCAAGAAACGTTTCTGACCTTTCAAGGATTTTCAACGCCCCTATTACAGCCATGATCTTTACCCTTTCAACAACCGCAGTTTTCGGGTAAAAAATGAAAGGTATGACTTCAAGCTATTAAAAGAATGTTTTTAAGCTGCTGAGTGATTATGCGCAGTTTTTCAAATATCGAACCACCGAAGTAAGATGATTGCGTGACTGTCTCCAGTAACGACAGAAAATGCTCTTTATCAATGGCTCAAAGGAATATAAGATAGCCATGGTTAATGAACTGAAGAAAGTAAAGAATTTTTTTCTTGCAGTACTCCAAAACTAATCTTATAACCTATTTATCCTTTGCTCCTTTATAAGCGGCCACAGGCTTTTATGCAAGGAAACTCCATGTTGTGTTTTCCAGTTGAACTCCTTACACACTAATTTTTATTTATTTACAGTGTTGAAATAATTAGGCAGAAGATTATTATATACTTTAAAAAAGCTAGACGAGTTTTCGAAATTCTTTCGATTTAAATTTCAATAGTTCTGATGTTGATGAATGTAAAGGGAATGTTGTATTAAAGTATTGTAAAAGGTAAGCTATACTGCATTAGAAAGTGTTCTTTTAGGAACTCATAACTTTATTTGATAGTATAAAAAATATTTCTTCCATTTTGTTGATCATCAGTTACCATTTAAATTACCTCTCTCCCCAAGTACCATTTCTCATACATTTGAAATTATTATTAAAACATATTAAACAATTTTGTGTTTATTCACGAAGAACAGTTATTATAAATTATTTGCAAATTTGTAGTTGCTACATTGAAACATTTAATATCATAAAAAATTACAATTTCGTAAATATGAAACTCTTTACTGCACTGCATTACATAAAAAGATTTCAACTTTTATGTAATAGGGGAAGCGAGATATCCTGGTGTTGTATTAAATATACACTCACTTCGAAAAGTTAAGCACGAAGAGGTAAAATGCAAAAAAATCATCAAATCCTGCTTTGATTGACACGAAATTCGGCAGGAAAGTAGCATATATATTTATGCATAAAACAAAATCAATAATTATATACAAAATGAAAACAATATTAAATTTTTGTAAGTTATCAGATAATGACATACTGGAGACTTAAACAGAATTACGTATAAAGTGAAAATAAACAACATAAAATGAAAAAAAGGACATTAATAGGGTATGTAATCCTCCCTTCATCTGTATACAAAGTTTACACCTTGTGACCATGCTTTCAATTAGGTGGTAAACCACCGCAGAATTAAGCAATCGCCATTCTTCTTGTAGAGCAGTTCCCAGCAGCTCGATAAGAGTGGCTGGATGTGGGAAACGTGAAGGTACAGCACGACCGAGAGCATCCCAAAGATTTTCAATGGGATTAAGGTCGGGCGAATATGCTGGCCACGCCATACGCGCAATCCTCTTCACTCTCCAGGTAGTCATCGACGATGTCAGCTCTATGGAGACGTGCGTTATCGTCCACTAAACCAAAAGTAGAGCCAACTGCTGCAGCGTACAATCTCACAATGGGTTCTAGGACTTCATCTCGATATCGGACAGCCGTCAAAGAACCCCGTTTAAAGATGTGCAGATCGGTTCGGTATCCTAATGAAATCCCTGCCCACACTATAATGCTTCCGCCTCAGAATGCGTGATGTTCGGCGATATTTTGGGACTGATTGTGTGTTCGTTGTTCACGCCATATCCTTATACGTTTGTCATCTGGCTCCAGAACAAATCTTGACTCATTAGTAAACATGACATTGCCCCAGTCAGACACATTCCAATTGACATGTTCCCGGCACCACAGTAATCGTGCCCCTCTTGATTGGACGGATAGAGGAACACAAACTCGAAGTACCCGGACCTACAGTCCACTCATATGCAATCTTCGGCGTACAGTAGCTGCAGATATCGCCTTACCAATGGACGCTGTAACCATAGATGTCACACAAGTGGAAGTCGCTCTGCAATTCCGCTTGGCTACAATAGCAATATAGCGATCTTTCGCGGGGGTTGTAACCTTGGGCGACCGCCTACGGGCCTTCGGACAACTGTCTCTGTGTTTTGGAATTGTTTCCATAAACGTGAAATTACGGAATGATGAACGCCGAAGAAAAGAGCAACATCTGTAATCGACTGCCCTGCTTGAATGCGCCCCACAGCACGCCAGCGCTCAGAATCTTCCATTTGTCTCCTGGAAGTCGTAGAAACACGTGAAACAAATTGTCTTGAAAACAAATTGTACGAAAGTTTTAAACACCTTCTATCAGCACTTACAATCAACTTCTGTAACCCTTCATAAAGCTGGCTTCTTATTAGACTGCCTTTTTTTGCAAATTTCTTGACATGAAAGCGCGATTGGCTGTTACCTAACATGTTTGCATACTTCCATATACCTCTGCAGAGAATTGCATCCTCTTCAATTCTGATTGGCTTCTGGAAATTAGCCTTTTCCTCTCCGTGCTTAACTTTTGGAAGTGAGTGTATAAATATTATGCATACTCTCTAAGACGTCAAGAGATGTATAATATAAAATTATCTATGCGGAATTTTAAATGATTCTGAAGGTAGCGAGTTCGCTCCAAGTAGTCTGCGAAACTATCAAATTGAAGCACATTTATATCATGTTTTCTTGCAGGTTAATCGGCAGTGTCAGTCCTCTTCTTGCAAAAGCATAATTAAAACACAGACCGAGGCATCTACATAAACTAAAACATGTTCTATACAAATGTTTATGCATTGAAAAATTTGCATTCAAAATACTATTCATATTTAGATTTAAAAAATATTATAACTACTATAATTATTGACTATAATGCTGTAGTGTTTGTCTGCTGATTTCTTTAAAACATTTATCAATTAGTCAAATATATACTTCAGACATTAATTCATAAATAAAATACGCTGTGTACATTTCGTTATACCTTGCTTATATGCAGGTGCGCATTGTACAGAAATTTAGATAAGTTATAAAATTCGTACGTAAATTAAACAATGTCAAAATAGGACATTTAAAGCTCTAAAATGATTGCTAAAACTAAGCAGAATGCCCTTAAAATACATGCTATAGAAATCTGAGTTTTACGCAATGCCAAGTAACATGCATATTTTTTGTACAATTCTATGATTTTTATTAGCCGTTCTGAGAATTTTAGGTTGTTTACTTTCATTTTGTGATTGCGAGTAAAATGTTTATATTATGTCTTTCAAAAAGAAGAAAGAGAGAGAAAAAAGAAAGAAAAAAGAATTTTCAGAAAGAATTTAGATCGTGAGAGGTTTTTTGTGTTACTGTTAAGAGCATTCATCTATGTGCATAAATCTAATGTTATTTACAAGAACATTGATTGTTTTCCGTTTAGAAGTGTTATAGATGCTAAGGATTCTCTGCTATTCGTTTTGATATTGGAAAATCTTGAATAGAAAATGTGAGATTAGTGTCACTAGTATTTTCAATATGTTTTTATTT
This sequence comes from Stegodyphus mimosarum, assembly GCA_000611955.2. Classification (NCBI taxonomy): domain Eukaryota; kingdom Metazoa; phylum Arthropoda; class Arachnida; order Araneae; family Eresidae; genus Stegodyphus; species Stegodyphus mimosarum. Next base: position 474,801 of record KK118640.1, read on the forward strand.
TGAATTAATTTTCTGCAAGTTATTTTAATGGCATTTAAAGCAAACCAAAACGCGAATAACTTAAAAAGTAATTTTTAAGCAATACTATTTATGGAAAATAATGTATCCATATGAAGTAATTGTAACATTAGTATTACTAAAATGCGAAGACACATTGCCTAATAAAAGATTTATGGAAAAATAACTTAAATAGAATCTTAAGAAGTTAGAAAGATGTTAAAAAAGTGATTTTTGTATAAATATTTTTCCGTTTATGAAAGAAGCTTCAGGAATAATGCTAGCTTTCTTATCCGTTAAATATGTATGCTTCATAACATGTGTACTAATCACAAAATGAAAAAAAATAGATAAATATTGTAGGTACAATCAGTATCCGAACCCTCTGAAATCTTTCAATAATGTACTTTTATGGAAGCGTTTATTTCTGAGGAAATTAATATTTTCTTCAACGATCAGTTCTTATTTGCATGCTGAAATAGTGCTTTGTGTTTTGACTTGCTTATCAAGCTTATCCTTTACTTTGCTTGTCTAAAACTCATACAATTTTGATATTATAATTTATAAATATGGGTAATGAACAATGCCAAACAAAAGTCTGTAAATAGGCTTAAAAATACAGGTTCCGTGGTAACCAATATACTAAGAAATTCCCTTCTCCAAAACGATTCTGTGCTTCCCGTAAAAAAATTGTATCATTCCCTGAATATGTAGAATGATATAGATTTTACAAGTTATTTAATTCTTGATAAAAGCATTTTTTTAAATGATAAAAGAATGGGCTTAGTGCAAAATGTGTCATGGAAGGATAACCATATCATAAACTATTGCAAGTGGCTGGAATTTCTTGTCATTTTTATAGTGAACTGTCATTCACTTCAACAAAGCTAGGTAAACGAAAAGATACGACTGAAATAAATTCCAGGTTTATTTAAGCTATGCATGCTTTAGGTCAAAGACTATCAGGTGCAAAAACATTTTGTGGAATAATGTATTTCTCTCCGCCTATTGCACATTGAAAGCTTACAACTCAGTGAATAAACAAATAAAAGATGCCTCTTTTTTGGTAGCTAAAAAGTATGTTTTCTGCTGTCAAAGAAGAAATTAAGCATAATAATGATAACTCGGAATTGATTGTCAGCGAAGAATGGTACCTGGAAAACCCGAAACCATACCTCTTTAGTTGGAATGTGTGCGGTGATAGGAGTATCGTGTGTTTTTAATGTCTTTCTAAGTGATCTTAAATCCTAAATACCTTAATAGTTTACAAGCAAATTTACAATTCTCGATGTTTGCTTTTAGTCCCTCATCTTTTAATAAAGATGCGGAGGACCTTTACATGCTCTTCTAAGGATTCCGATGTTACAGTTATATCATCTAGAATCTAGATATGTAAAACAGTTTTTTCTCAGCACCGGCCGAAGAATGATATCCATCGGCCGCTGAATTGCTGGACTGCCGTTAACTTAAACGGCCCTAGCCTGACAGCTATTTGAAAATACCCGCTGGTCAGGTATCAAGTATCGCTGTCAATGTATTGCGTACTTTTTACTCTGCGCATTGTTTCCTCTATAATCGACAGTGGATACACTGGCAATTAGTAATTTTATTCAATTTACTACAGTCAGCAGCAAATCTCTATTCAATTTACAATAGCCAGCAGCCAATTTCCATTGTTGAAAATCTGTTACTGGATATTCAATTTCCTTTCTACCTAAGACCACAGGCCTGCGCTTGATATCAAGAGAGAGAAAAATAATTTTATTTTCCAACATATTTTTGGTGTGTTCCTCAATGACTCTTTCTTTAACTGTATCGTATTTATAAGGTTTTGATCTGCAAGGAACTTTTTGCCCTGTTTCAGTCTCGTGAGTTATGGCATGGGTTAGTCCAGGCTTTTCTCTAAATAAACTAGAAAATTGCTCTGTGACCTCGATTATTTTTCTTATCTCCCTCTTAAATGTGTTCCAGTTTAACGTTGACTTGGGCGCTGTATCTGTTTCATTCATTCTTAGTCCACCTCTAAAATAACGCCAGATTGTAACGTCCTTTTAGAATCAAAAGCACCATCTTTCGAGCTTCATTTTTTATTTTTACGTTTAATATTATGTTACGTATTATCGAACATTGATCATCTTGTGCAGTTGTAACTTCAATACCCTGTACAGTAATCTGCATTTTCGGTAGTATTTGGAAACAAATCTGGCAGACAAAAACTTCTTTCACTACCACTATCCAGCATAGTTCTCGTTGGAACGTTGTTGACTTAGAGCTGGAGGTTAGGTAGCTTATCATTCTAAACTTTTAGCTGATTATAGAAAAGCCCACTACAGCTCCATGCCTACGGGAAGGGATGCCTTTGTGGAGGACTTTGTAAGTGGAAACTTGCTCGTATACACGCTATACATCAGGAAAACCTCGAAAACGCCCATGCGGCGGACCGTTCGTCTGGAATCGAATCCAAGTCATAAAGACTAGTGTTAGCGATTTTACCGCTCGGTCGCTGGAGGGGCCCTCATTTTTAAGTAAAAGGTATTCAGAGCTCGTTGAGAAGATCTGTTATTGACTTGGAAGGCTTGAATTCCCCTTTCTGCCTCCGCCATTTTAATTTAAACCTTTACTCTTGCCCCTAATTTCGGTACTATCTTTTTCTCGAATTCTCGCCTAACAGATTTCCTTTCACCCTCGAGCCAAATGTCATCATTTTTCTGCCTTGGCGGAAATTTTAGACCTTGCTCGCCATTTCTTACATACGTTGTTTCTATGATAATCAATTTTGTGTCTGGCAGTATTCAATCTCTAGACATCTGCTTTTATATTTAGTAACTAGTCGAAATAAGTAATTTAATGTTTGAGGAATCCTTCTTTCTGCAAAGTCCTGTATTTTTGGCAATAATCCCTTGAATACTATCTCCAAAATCTTCCTATCTTGCTCATTTCCAAACAATAGCTTATAAAGTTCCACTTTCCTGAATACAAGCTACACTGGTATCTAGAAATTAAGCGTAACTGATGTTTATATGAATATTTAAGGAAATCGAAATCAGACTGGCGGAAAACGTGATGTGAGAGTGTAATACAGTTATACCATAAAGAAAGCAATGCAAATGAAGGATATTAATCACTTTTATTATCAAAAAACAATTTGAAAATTTAATAGACTGTACTTTAGTGGAAAAAATTAAAATAAAGAGGTTATTTTGCCATTTAATACGATATGGGGTAGCCAAGCATGCTGCACAGCGACTGGCCGTATGTGCTATGAGAGTGTGGACGAATTGTGCCTTCAAACAACTCAAACCATTAGGAGAGCTTTCTTCAGTTCTCGAACGAAATGTGGTGCGTGCGGAAGGACTGAAGTTTGTCTCACGAGCATATCCCAGATATGCGGAATAGGATTATGATCAGGAAAGTGAGCGGGCCACTGCATGCGCTGGATATTTTCACTTTCAAGGAAGTTGTCGACTAGGATCCCATCCATAAGGCGTGTTATTATCAATTAATACGAGTATAGGACCAACAGCACCTCGAAACAGGCGAATATAAGGCTCAAAAACTTCAAGGTAGTAACAGAGCACGTGTCAAAGATGTGGAGGTTTGTGTGGCCATCCAGTGTTATGCCTGCACACACCATGGCTCCCTTTGAAGGAAAATAATGTCTTTCTGTGAGTTTCTTGGGTGAAAATGAGTTCCACGTTATCCGACGAGAATAAGTGTCATAGTAAACCGGAACTTATCATTGAACATCATATTGGCCCTCTCTTGCAAACTTAGTGCTAATGTTTCAAACTTCAGTTTAGAGAACGCGTTTGTGCGCAGGCGTGAGAGGAATGCATGAGGCTGGTCGTCTGGCGTACAAACCAGCAAGATGGAGTTTCTTTAAACAGTTTGCCTCGAAACTCGTACCTCTGTGGCGGCTGTGAGCGCTGAACCGAGTTTTCTCGCACACCTGTCCCTCTGACGTCGCGAAATAATTACCAAATACCGGTTTTGACGAATGTTTGTTACCGTTGATCGACCTCGTACTGGTCGTCCGGTAACATCTCTCGTACTGAGAAACCTCTAAGATAGTCTTCAGCTCACACTATGGGGCACATTCAGAATTTAAGATGCTTCAGTTTGAGATCGTTCACATTTCATCATTCCAATAATTCTTTCTTCTAAAAACATGCCCATTTGGCTTCTTTGGCCTTTTTGATCATTTAACTCGTTCCTCACCACAGCAGTTGCACATAACCTGCCTGACCTCAATATGACAGGTGAATGGTTTTATATTCTTTCTGACGTGCGTCATGTTTTGTGCATGCCAACCTCGACTGAAATATGCTGCACATGCACACTGTTTTACCTTCAAATAATGACTTTACACAAGTGATTTTGAAGAATTTAATTAATATTTACTCACGTTATCAATTTAAAGCTTGCACTTTGAACACTAATGCGATTATTACTATCTTTTGTGATTACAAACAGCGTACAACACGAAACAGTTTCTTCTAAAAACTGTAGTACCTACCCTGTTCTATCAAATACAATATTCGGCTTGATCGTTGTCCTGAACGCGTCTATTTATGGCCGAATCCTTCTAATGTTTGGCTGCCTTGCTAAGGGTTAAATCTCCCTGGGGCCAACACATTTCTATTTAATATTGCCCTTATATTTTCTCTTTGAGCCATTACCATTTTCTTTCCACAACTATCCACACACCCATATTAAACTTTGCATAAAACTAAAAAAAAAACTTCGCAACATTTTTTCTCCAATTTACCACTTTGGGTGACAATTACAACACCTGTTACAGATTAAAAATAGCTTAGATATACCAATAGACTATCAATAAGGTATTACATCTGCTTTGTAATGTGAATTATCCTTACCAGAATATCTACCGATCACAGAGACAGACACAAAATTAAAACACTTTAAGTTTACTCTGCCTCATCACTTGAGTGCTTAAATCAAATGCTCGGTGCTTAAATAAAAATATACAAACACGAATTTACCTGTCAGCCTGGACCTGGTCTAAAACTCCAAATTTCCTTTCACAAAGGGTAATGCAACTAATTAAATCTAATTTGATTAGAGGCTAAAAGACTCCTAGACGGCGACAGTATTGCAAAAGTACACTTACCAAAACAGGATCTAACCTCGATCTAAAGTATTTCTAGCAACAGCATTAGGGTCGCCAAGAAACTATTTTTTTCAATCGGCAGGGCAGCGGAACATAGGCTCTCACACTCCTATTCTCAAAATTCTACGTTTCATAGTAAAGCTGCTTGCTACTCGAAGTCTACACAAATTCTTGGATGGCGAGAAGAAGCAGAAAGGAAAGAAGTATATTAAGATAACATTTCGTTAGGAAAAGTTAAACATGCACTCTAACATAAAATGTGATGCTCTAAGAAGGCATTATTATCATTATTAATATTTTGAAGTTGCAGCCCTATCAGAGTCTGACGAAACTGCGCATGCCCATTGCTTACGATAGAATATGCACGTTACCGGGCATTAGCTGACTGACTGAAGCTCCAGCGCATTACCACGGAGCGTCCGGATGGTGAAGAAAGCAGAGGACATACCAATGCTAATGGATAATTTCAATGCAAATGTGAGTCCGTCAACCCACTTGGACTACACCAGTGCTTTGCAAACGGGTTCGCGAACAGTGTGAGCAGATGTCATTATTTTAGAGAGGATGTGCAATAGTACTAAAGGAAACTGGGTCGTCAGATCACAGGATCGCTAGACAGGTGGGTAGGAAAGAAGCTACCATTGAATGAGATTGGCAGAAATGGGTGGACCATGGTTGTACAGAGCGTCAAGAAGGTAGAGGTCGACCTAGAGCGGAGACAGAACGAGAGGACAAAGCGATCTTCCAATCGGTCGTCTTTATCAAACAATCGACATGTAACAAGGATACTAGGGACTACAACGACCGTTGTGCCGACTGCTGCTCACCGCTGCACACTGACAGGCACGTCTGAAGTGTACCATGTGCATTCGACCTAGGATCTCACGGACTAGAGTAAAAGTGTTTTCAGCGATAAGTCCCCCTTCGAAGTGAGCCCCATTAACAAATGAAGACGTATCTGAAGATGCTCTTTCCTGCCAATTATCAAAATGGATATTTTTAGCTAAGCAATTTAATCTGAATCTGACAGCAGTGGGTTACTTTCCTGATTGTCATTCGCCACAAAGCCTGACAATTATGAATTGTAGTATGGATTGCCCTTTCATTTGATAGCCAGACCCTTTTGGTTGTCAACCATGACACCCTTGTAGCCCTGCAGCACATTGAAGAAATACGCTTTGTAGTAATGCCTTTCTTTTCACAGACCCTTGAGATTACATTTCAACAGTATAAAGCCCAGCGGCACAAGGTACGCCTTTCTACTGCTTGTCTTCATGCTTTTCCAGCACTTTCCTGGCCAGAGGGATCGCCAGATCTCTCCGTAATAGAGCACGTTTAAGCTCTTATAAGAATGTGTCTTCGAACGTTCCAAGATCGCGCCGATCTAACTCGCCGTTGGAAGCATGTATGGCAAGCAGTCTCACAAGAAGGCATCCACCAACTCTGAGTCAACACCCTGCTGAATAACAGCTTGCATCAGGCCCAGAGTGGGACAAAGAATTATTGATTTTTTTTGTTCTTGTTGTTGTATTTCCTAAATAAAATAGTAAATTCCTAAGACACTGTTAGTGTTTCGTTCTTAATTATTTGTAAATCACACGTATCGATTTTCGTCTCATTTGGATAACTCAGTCTTGGTGCGTCGCTTTTATGTTATACAATGCAAATGCCACAAATATGAAATTTCTCTGAGCCATTTAAAATCTGATGTTGCTTTTAAGTCGTTTCATTTGCTTTATTCTTAGTAGTATTATAATCAGAAGAATTAATTTCAAATATGCTGTCCGAGGGCCATAAAATGACACGTGATCATTTTGGAACTGGAGTAAAAAACAAAACTTATAGAGCAATAAATTTACCAAGATTAGTATAAAATTGCATAACTTTGTTTGTTTACAATTTTTCCTTTCATTATTTTTATTTTTAAGGATCTGGCCCATCTATCAATAATACAATAATATCTGTGGCCCATGAGTTCAAAAAAAAACTTTTAAACGCCTTTTACACAAAAGAAAGGCAACTCGAGTATAACTTTGACAATCTTCTTAATAATTTTTTTAAACTGTTATAGGTCACTTATGCTGAAATTATTATCAACGGAAACAAAAAATTTCCTAAACGCATATACTAAATAAATAAGTGATCCTTAGATTCCATAGATTCTTAGATTAGTGATCCTTAGAAGATATTTCGTGGATACAACGAGTTAGTAATCTCAGTTGTGATCAGATATTCATGTCTTATTTTCAAACATTCTGAATCTGTTTTGTTAAGACTGTATACAATTATTACAAAACCCTTAATTTTAAAATTAATCAGTTAGCGTTTGAAATAAATATATTACAAACCGAACACAGTTGAACACACTATAAGACAACCATCAGTTTTCTGACATCAGATTTTGTTTATGCTTTAAAGACGTTCTGTGTCTCATTAAATCAATTTTATACGCCCTTAGTATTTTGTATACATTTGTATAAGTTATTAAAAGCTTTTGTCTGTTTTTATTCTTTCCTGCCAATTATCAAAGATGAATATTTTAATCTAAGCAATTTGAATATTTCTTATTATTTATAATTCACACTTTAACTCAGCAGCTATAATCTGACTTTGCAATCCTACTCATGGGTCACTAAATTACACAGTCCAGTCACATTAATGTGACCACCACGTACTTTCCATGTCAGAGTTAAATAACCAATCACAGAAGGCAGGTGGCAGCACAGTGCAGTTGAGCGTATATAAAGGGTGTGTGAGAGCTTCGGAAAACATTTCAATCGTTGGCGTAATGCAGAAACGAAGCGATTTATCCGACTTCCAAAAGGGCATGATCATTGGCTTTCGGGCCAAGGGTGGAAGCATTTCCGAAACGGCTGAGTTTGTGAACTGTTCGCGTGCCGCCGTGGTAAAAGTGTACCGTGCATGGCAAAAGGGGACTGTCCAAAATCAGCGACGTGGCAAATGTGGTGCACCACGGGCCATAGATGACAGAGGCGAACGACGGTTGCGGAGATGCGTTCGGGCAGATAGACGGGCTACCGTTGAGCAACTGACCACCAAAATGAACCAAGGGGCTACCAAAAGTGTCTCCCAAAGTACTATTCAGCGAACATTGCTGCGTCTGGGCCTCCGAAGCAGACGCCTGGTTCGTGCACCTATGCTGACTGCTGTTCATCGACGGCGAAGGCTAGAATTTGCACGCCAGTACAGCAGCTGGACGTCCACTGAGTGGCGACAGGTTGCGTTTTCGGATGAATCGCGTTTTATGCTCCATCGGACAGATGGACGTTGGCGTATAAGGCGTGAAACCTCTGAAAGGAACCACCCTGCAACCATTGCCGGAACGGTCCAAGCTGGAGGCGGGAGCATTATGGTCTGGGGAATGTTTTCCTGGCATTCTCTAGGTTCACTGATCATTGTGGAAGGCACAATGGATCAATACAAGTACGCATCTGTCCTTGCGGACCATGTTCACCCCTACATGCGCATTGTTTTTCCTCAGGATGATGGCATCTTCCAGCAGGACAATGCGAGGTGCCATACAGCTGCCAGTGTACGTGCGTGGTTCGAAGAGCACCAGGATGAGTTTACCGTCCTCCCCTGGCCAGCAAACTCACCTGACTTAAACCCAATCGAGCATCTGTGGGACCATCTCGATCGAGTTGTTCGCGCCATGGATCCTCAACCGCGTAATCTAGCGCAGCTGGCCACGGCATTAGAGTCGGCATGGCTCAACATCCCAGAGAACACCTTCAGGGACCTATGTGACTCTCTTCCTGCACGTCTCGCAGCAGTCCGCTCTGCGAAAGGTGGTTATTCTGGCTTTTGACAGATGGTCACATTAATGTGACTGGACTGTGTATTAAATAAAGCAATCAACGAAACACTTGAAAATACGGGCTACTAGTGTTGAAAACTGAATGCACATTGACTCATGGACTGCGATCGCAGGACTGGCAGTTACCAGTTTTTATTTAAGCTTAGCTAAGTTATTGTAAATTTATTTTAATAAATACGGTATCTTAACATATACGAAATTTATGACGTATTAAAAAATTCAGCAGCAAAAAGTAACAGTAAAAAAAAAGTGGAGTAGCAAAATATTCGCAGAATCGTATAAGCATAAATTTTAGCAGCACAAATCTGTCAAAAGTAGCAAATCTGCCTAATCGCACGATCTGGTAACATTAATACTGAGACATCTTATGCACAGAAAAAAATCTGGTAGAAAAAGATGCGGCGAGCAAGAAGGCGACTCCTCAAATGGTCCGTTAGCCTAAGGCGTGCATTGTAGGATTTGAAGCAGAATACTGACTAGTCTCAGACGTACAGCTTAGGACTGCAGCATCTAATTCATTTAGCATAGAACAGGAAGCACGGTATAACGAATGACCAGGAAAGTGTAAAGACGTATTCACTGATGTCCCTAGGAACGGCTAAGAGAACTTTTCAGCGTTTATTTTCATAGATAGATAGCTTATAGGTAATCTAAATTAATTTCTCACAAATGCTTTACATTTCAGATGCAATAAATGCTTGCTTCTTTTATTCTTGTTCAAATAAATAAATTATAAAGAACATCTGTTTCATACGAATTGCACAATATAATAAATGAGGATGATAATAATAAAACTGTTTCATCGTGTATTAGCAGTATAATTTCAGCTTCGTGGATTTACGTTTAACGTTACTCATATTTCTTAGTTAGGTAACTGTCATGTGTTTACACGTTTCACTCACCTAACCAAGAAACACGATGTGAACACAGAACATTTTCTTCGTGATTTGAAAGATAATGTACCTTTATTTTCGCTCCATGGATAGTTCGATATGCTTAGGAATATCTTGAAGAAGAGATGAGAACAAGTGAGGGAAAGCAAGGATCTGAATAGGAGTTATGCAAACCCTAGGTTTATGACAATTTGTTTTAGTTTGTTCAGGGGAGAATATTGTAGAATTTTTACTTATATTTGTTTATTTTAGTTTAAATAGGTAAATTATAGTATATCGCAATGTTTCGGTTTTATTAATATCATTTAAAGTAAATAAAAAGTAATTAAATAAAATTATCTGTTTCGATGTTGAAATAAAAGAGTATATGTAAGTATGAATTACATGACTCCAAGTTTTTATTTATCGCTTAGGGAATATAAACATTTAATATTTGTATACTATGATGACATCTGATGCCTGCTTAAACAATAAATTTGTTTTCTTAATCATCATCTTAATTTTAACGATTTAATCATTATTTGGCAAATAAACATTTTATTGTATTTTTTGCGTACGTTCTATTCAGTTGTTTCTGAAAATAAAGCAAGCATTTCATGTTTCATTGAGTCACTGCAAAGCCTTCATTTTCTTGCCTTGTATTTCAAACACATTAAGTTCTTTCTCGAATGTGTATGGTTAATGAAAATATTGTTTTTTATCATCAGCTCCATTTCCCTGTATTTTGAAAAAGCAAATTCTTTCGTGTTTATGTCAATTAGGTTTCATGTTAAGGCAAATTTGAACACTTCTTTTGCATATACGGCGGAGTACAGTAGTAAATTGTGTATAGTTCTTCTCATAAAACCATTATTACCTGGTGGCTACATGTAAAATTATATTTCTTTTTGTTGGCATAGAAACTAACAACATTTCGTTCTTTTTCTCATGTTGAACAAATTTTGAGTTTTTTACACCTTAGTATTTTCAAAGTTCACGGTTCACATTTTCAAATTTAATGTTTCTTTTATTACGCTTGTAAACATCTTAAGAATAAAAAACAGTCTACGAATTTTCTTTGAAATTAGACTATACGTTGAATCTTAGTAATCTAATCTTATGATAATTTCTGGAATTTATATTTGAATGAAATGAAATATCAAATGCATAAATTTATTCCTATTTCATATATATTTATTACTTGTAATTTTGTATATACACTCATGTCCATAAATTAAGGATAATTCGGAGTCCCGCGGAAATCGAACTCTAAAATAAATATATCACCTGTAAAATCACTACACACATCTTCAAGAATCATATGCAAATTTCAGGAAGTAACCAGATGACACCGATGGTACGTCACAATGACGAGAGTGTAAGAGAGTGATATATAAGGAATACAGGCAAAGAAGTAAAATTGTTCGCAGGCGCTTTATAAGCATTTGGAGTGCAATAACCGAATAGTTATGACACAAAGGACGCATTTGGATGATTTGTTACGTGGTAGAATTATCCGCCGTGTGGGCGTACCCAACTGGAGTATCAGACGAACTTGGAATTGCCCAGAGTGTCATCTCCAGGCTTTGGCAACGATTCCATGATGATGGTAATGTGAGTAGACGTTACAGCACAGGTCGCCCCAGACTTACAACGCCAAATGAGGACAGGTATTTGGCAGTTACTGCCAAAAGAAACAGGCGGAGCACAGCCTCAGACCTGTCTCGTCAGCTCTCTTCAGCCACTGGTACGACAATTTCAAGGCAGAACGTGCACAGACGCTTAGGGCAGATTGGTCTATATGCTCGTAGACCTGTCAAATGCGTTCCACTTACTGCAACTCACTGTCGCCTTCGGTTAGCCTGGAGTATAGGAGTATAGAGCATGCATTGTGGTCACCGCAACAGTGGGCTTGTGTGATGTTTTCCGACGAGTCCAGGTTTAGCTTGCAGTCTGATTCTCGCCGGACTTTCATATGGAGAGCTCCAGGTACCCGTTATCACAAAGAAAACATCATTGAACGACACCGTTATGATGGTGCAGGAGTGCTTGTTTGGGGTGGAATTATTCTGGGTTCCAGAACTGACCTGCGTATTCAAATTGGAACCATGACAAGCCAAATCTATTGGGACGTCATTCTGGAACAACATGTACGTTTGTTTCGGGGCGCCGTGGGCGCACAATTTGTGTTTATGGATGACAACGCCCGTCCTCACCGTGCAAACATCGTAAACGAATGCCTTCACTCGAGGATATCACCCGTATGGACTAGCCAGCATTCTCACCGGACTTGAATCCAGTACAGCACGTGTGGGACATGCTTGGCCGACGAGTTGCAGCCCGTCAACCTCCTCCTACATGTCTACCGGAACTTCGGAGAGCATTGCTTTTTGAGTGGTGTAATATACCTCAAGATCAGATCGATAATTTGATACTCAGCATGTCTAGGCGTTGTACGGACTGTATTGCATCGTCTGGGAGACATACAATGTACTAACAATCATACCAACCATGTAATATTGGTTTTTTGTAAATAGTTTCTTTGTAATTTGCTCTAGGGAGAAAAAATCGCTAATTTTTTTAATAATATCATACATATAGCATCTTTTTTTGCTCTTTACCTTTTGTTTAATAAATAAGCTTTACAAATAAGTCAAATATGTTTTGCTTTTAACTCTTCCTTTGCCTGATTTTGCGTTATGCTTAATTTATGGACATGAGTGCAATATGTTTTTTAAAGACTTGTCATCTGGGATTCAAACTGCCTGAAGATTGAAATTTAGAAATTTTTTAACTTTTTATGTATATTATTTATTTAGTCAAAACTGGCTGCAATGAAACAAATTGAATAATGCTCCAAATCGAAAATATAATATTATTAATTACGGCAAAATGCTGCGCAAACTATTATTGAATCATTCCATTGGTTTACATAGAAATGAAGTTCATTCATGTTCTGCTTCACAGTTAAACTTTCCCAATGATATTTTTAAACAAAAATTTGTGTACCAGTCAGCATGTCCTAAAATTAAATATCTGCGTATACTTACAGCGTTATATTGAAATTTGAGCCAAATTTCAGATATTGGCAACGTTGCCCTTTACCTTTGTTGAAGCAAACAAATGGGTGAATGTACTAGACGGCACTAGACGGCAGATACCATTGGATGACATCACTAATGTTAAGAAACTGATTCTTTCAGGTCTCATACTTTCCGAAACTTACCCGAAGGCAGTAAATACACTCACGTTTGTGAAAATTGCAACACCAAGAAGGAATCGTCATAATTGAATGCAATTTAATACACAGTTGAGTGGTAGTGGTACAAGTAAATGATTAAATGTTCAAAGCAAACAAACAAGAACAAGAGATCAGAATCAGTATTTTGTGTGGCCACCACGCGCCGCAATAAGTGCTGCTCCACGACGTGGCATGGAGTCAAACAAAGTTTGAATGTCTGACTGAGGAAGAGCATTCCATATCGTTTGTACGCGTACCCAAAGTTCGTCTGCAGACGCAACAGGACGAGGATCACGAGCAAGACGCCGACCAATGACATCCCACACATGTTCAATTGGCGACATATCCGGGGAACACGCAGGCCAAGGAAGAAGCTGTACCTGCTGCGCTGCAAAGAAGGATTTAACAATCCGAGCAGTATGAGGGCGGGCATTGTCCTGTTGAAATACAGCGCCTGGCAAGCTTTGAAGGAAGGGAACAGCTTCGGGCTGTAGAACTTCACGGATATACCGGTTGCTGTTCAGATTGCCCACAATTCGTAGCAATTGAGATCGTCTATGATATGCTATGGCGCCCCAGACCATAACTCCGGGTGTTCGTCCACTGTGGCGTTCGATAATGCACTCCGGAAGGTGGCGTTCACCGGCATAGCGTCTGACACGAATGCGGCCATCATGGTACCACAAATTAAAGCGGGATTCGTCAGAAAACACGACATGCTGCCAATCAGCACGCCAGTCTCTATGCTGATTGGCCCATTGTAGCCGCAGGCGGCGATGGTCGTGCGTTAGGGGGATCCTGTATAAAGGAGTCCGTGCGCGCAGTCCACACTGCAGCAGACGTCTACGAATTGATGAAGCACACAATGAAACACCTGTAGCTATTGACCACAGTGCTGCCAATTGTCTAGAGGAAGCTGTACGGTCCGTCCGCGCCATGCGGACCAGGTGTCTATCATCGCGAGCTGACGTCACATTTCGGGGTCCACTCCCGGATTTCCGAGTTGTCCGACACTCGTCCGTCCACTGCTTCCAAACGCGCATCACTGTGCTGCTGTTACCCTGCACACGAGAGGCTACTGCACGATACGACAATCCAGCTTCACGAAGGCCGATGATTCTCCCTCGTTCAAACTCTGTAAGTTGTTCAAATCTCGCTCTCTTTCGTCGACGAGGCATAAGTACAGATTGAGTTAACGTTTACCACTAGCAGATAACCACCGATAACCATACACGCCTCGCTACAGCCGTCTATTTATTCGGATCCATCAGCCGTTCAGAGGGCGCTGCTCAGCATACGCATGCGCTACGGATTTGCAATTCTAATCATTTGCATATCATGCGCTACTTTGCATTTCCTGAAAATTTCAGCTCACTCGCGTAAGTCCTTCATGGTGTTGCAATTTTCACAAACGTGAGTGTAGTTCATTGAACTGAAACAGACTGATCTCGCAGAGAAGTCAAAAAATTAAATTTCGGGTTCTTATTAGCCAACTGGAGAAACTTCAGCATAACATTTATGAGAACTACAAGTAGTTGGGTGAATTAGTGCAATAAATTTTGATTGTATAGTATGAATTTTTAGTTTGATTTACGTAGCTTCTTACAGCCTTCTGCTGGTAGACTAATAAGTTTGATCTGAAAGCATTAAATGAATCAGACTCACCTTGAACTTCATGAGATTTCGCTCAAAAGTTAAATGCACATTATTCAACGATTGGAAACGTGGATACATGTATGTCTTGGGAGGGTGGAAACGTGGATGCATGAATGAAATTGGAAACGTGGATGCATGAATGCATGAGTTAGGAGTTTCTTATAAGAAATGTCTTTATCCTTTTTCTCATTGTATAAACAAAACACACATGAATTTAGACAAAATTATTATAGGTAACGAAGAGTGAATCTAAGCCACTTTTGAGTTTCTATTACAGAATTTAAAAGAGCTCAAATTTTTAAACACAAAATTGAAGTTAAATTTTCATATGAAGAAGGAATTGTGTCAAAGGCAATTAATATTATTCATGCGTATCAAACAAAACTTAAGTACTGGAAAATGCTGCGTATAATTTTAGATAATGTTTGAAACGTTTATGATATGATAATGTTTATACACTGGTGTGCAAAAATTAAGGACGAGACGGTTTTTTCAATATAACTTTGTAAAAAAGCTTTCCAAATCAACACATTTAATATCATAAGATCCCCAATACGTAAGGACATGAGTAATGTAAGCAACACTTACTAAAAGAGAAATCAGAGGGATAAAAAGAAGCTTTATGGAAAAAGTAGCATGGAGCGCAATGCGACTGAAGGCCGAAACATCCCTGTGATGTGTGTCCAGCAAGAAACATCCGGTCTTTAATAGAGGATATGATCTCCCCTGACTGCTAGGCAGGTTTCACATCATTTGTGCATGCTGGATATGTGGTTGTTAATGAGCTGTTGAGACACTGCTGCTCGTTCCTCTTGTAGCACCAATCGCAGTTTCGGAATCGTTACTGGCGATAAGTTACGTGCTGCCACGGGTCTCTCTAGTAAGTTCCGTACATGCTTGACGGGATTTAGATCCAGAGACCTTGCCGACCAATCCATGTGTTCAATATCTTCACTCTCCAACAGCTCTTCGACAGTAACTGTGCGATGAGGTGGAGCGTTGTCGTCCATGAAGAGGAACTGAGGACCCATAGCCCTTGTGAAAAGACGCATGTAAGGAAGAAGAACCTCGTTACAATAGCAGTCCCAGGTGACGAACCTCCTTGGGAGATATGAAGGTCGGTCCGGCTACCAAGCATTATGTCTGCTCGAACGAGAACTCCGCGACCTCCAAAACAGTCCCTTTTGATGATGTTGAAGGGGTTATTGCGTGTTCCCCGCTCTGTCCAGATGTGTATGTGTCTAGAATCGCAACTCAGACTAAATCTGCTCTCATCTGTAAAGAGTACTCGTCCCCATTCATTGTCTCTCCAATTCCGGTGTTCCCGGCACCACAGAGAACGCCTTCTCCGATGGGCAGGCGTTAGAGGTACACACCGTACAGGGCGTCGTGCAAACAGACCACCACCGTGCAGTCTTCTGGCCACGGTAAAACGCGATATCGGTCGTCCAGTCGCCTGTGTCGTGTGTCTAGCGATTTCTCCCGCTGTCTGCCGCCTGTTTCTTCTGGCCTGTAAGGCAATATACCGGTCATCTGCGGGTGTGGTTCCTCGTGGACGACCACTACTAAACCCCCGGATAGCTGTTCCTGTAGTTTGAAATTGTCTCCAAAGTCGTGAAACGATGCTGTGAGCAATTCCGAACTCTGCAGCCACACTTGTCACACTGCGGTCTTCCTCCAACTTCCCAATGATTCGACCTCGGGTAAAAGCATCCAGATGTCGTCTAACAGATTGATTATTCGCCATTTCTCGCTGAGGCAGCAACTCGGTGTGATTTTAACTGCTATACGGCGTGCAATCTCTTTGCCAGAAATACTGATCTTACACCGACAACATGCTTTATACTACTCAGACACTCCCCCTTTACGTCTGCCTGCATATCTGCGCATGTGCTACCGTACATCTCCTTACTTAATCTCCTGATTGGTCTTTCTGTCCGCTCTGCCTCTTCGTTCAGCTGATATGCTAATTTTTCGACTTCGTCCTTAATTTTTGCACACCAGTGTATGTAAAACAATGTACATATAAGAAAGAAAGAGGTGAACAGTTTTACTTTTCTATGACAATGTGTATTCTTTATTCGTTATTATTTTGCATTATATTTCAATCATCGTTCAGCCTATCAGCAAAGGAGTTTCTAATATTCAGACTTCTTAGAAAGAAAACTATAAGGGAGGTAAAAGATGAAAGTACCTTCAAGGAGTTACTGATTTCAGTTCTACAAAATGTTTTCATTTATACGTATAAGTGTTTTCAATTCTCAGTTAAACCTAACGAATGAAATCTATTTGTCTGTATATGAATTACTAAATGAAAACGTTTCCAACCATAAAAGGTACTTTCATCACATTCTAATTGTTGAAGTGATTATTTCATGGTTCTTTATTGGAAAATAAAACATTTCAAAAATTTTATTTGCTATTTTCAAGCATAGTTTAACAACTCCATTTCTTTCGGAAATTTTATTCATGAATGTGTAGTATCATTCGTTGTCAAAATAATGATGAATATAATCTTTTTTCCAGGCTGTAACTTTCATTTTCACAGATATGCAGACACCTCAGCGTTATGATCATGCCCTCAACTGTTACCACACTACATATCGTCGTTCAGGAGCCCTGAGGCAGTGGTTCGATCAGGTAAATAACTTTACTTCACTTCTCTCTAACCCATAATTTAGTTTCTAATTTAATAATACAATCTTGGTAAAACTTCCTAATGTGTAAAGTAAAGGTAGACTTCACTTTCCATGAGGTTATTCTTAGATGAAGCGGTTTAGTTCGGAAACGGTGTTAATTGGAACGATTCTATAATACGAAGTAGAGTGTTAGTGAAACATGTACCCCACATGCAAGCAGCAACTAATAATATATGGTACTGTTCATTTAAAGGTATGAAGAAATGTAAATTTAGCAGTCATTAAAATGAAAGAAAATATATCAGTATCATAGGAGCAATCAGGGAAACAAACATTAAAAATATGCTATTAAAAATGGAAATTTTATCAGTTCTTTTTATATTATCAGAAGAAAACGTAATAAGAAGCCAAAATCAGTAAAATCGGAAAAATTTTGCAAGTATATGGAGGGTGTATAGTAAAGTCCTTAAAACGCAAAGAACTTTTGGAACGTAAAAAGCTAGTTGTTATAGCAGTTCTGTCTACCTACTGTAAAGCAGCTTTGCTCAATCATCTCAGAAAAATAAGTTTTGAAGTTAGCGTTCCTATCTCAAAACTATGAGAAATAACAACAAAAACTCAATAACAAACGTGTAAAAAAGTGTTATCAAATAATTGGGAAATTATGCGCCGCATGAACCTATAATTTGAAATAGTTTCAACAGAAATCCTGAAACACATATCTTCGTGGATCCCTTTAACGGCACAATACACTGGTGAAATAAAATAAAAGAATTTGCATATTTTATCGAATTGCATGAAAAGAACAGAACTGAACTGAAGGAAAAACCACTGCTTCTAGATAAAAATGCAAATCTTGTACAGCAATTACGTAAGCGTACACGTGTGTGTAGGCGAAGCCAGCAGAAAAACAGGCTTTATAAGAGCGTGCAGGGTAAGAGAAATTCCGTTCGCTAGTACACCTCGGCGAATTTCTCGGTGTTATCTTGCAGCAATCGGTTAAATTCGTATCGGAACAGTAAAAATGAGTAACCACCAACGTTTAGATGATGGAATGAGGTTGCGAATTGTGGGGAGGCCAGAGGCAGGCCAATCGCAAGTCCAGAAATGCAGAGAGTTGAATTTAACGCCCAGCG
>KK118640.1:493391-523115 GCA_000611955.2 Stegodyphus mimosarum
GTCGTGTGTAACCTACGGAAACAGTTCCAGGATACTGGATCCATCAAGAGAAGCCTGGGCAAGGTCGTTTAAGAGACACGAAGGCCAGAGAAGATCGCTATTCCTCCATTTTAGCGAGGCGCAGCTGAGGGGCTACAGCTTCTCTGCTCTCTCGGGACCTGTATGCAGCCACAGGAACCCGTGCAACAAGGGTGACTGTTCCCAAAAGACTGCATGAGAGAGGATTGTTTGCCAGAAGACCGGCTATTTGCTTCCCGCTCACATCTACGAACAGGAGAATCCGATTAGCATGGTGCAGGTAACATAGTGATTGGAGTACGGAGCAATGGACGACCGTTCTGTCCACCGATGATTACCTTTTTAGCCAAAACACCGATTCTCGCCGTATTTTCATATGGAGAGAGCCAGGAACCCGCTATCTACCCTCCAATGTCCTCGAAATCAACAATTATTTCGGTGGCGGTGTAATGGTCTGGGTAGGCATCATGTTGGATGGCCGCACACCACTCTACATCTTTGACAGAGGCTCTGTGACTCATGTGAAGTATTGGGATGAGGTCTTGGAGCCCTATGTTCACCTTTTCTGGGGTGCAGTCGGCCCCGAGTTCCTCTCACAGGACGATAACGCGAGGCCACATAGAGCTCTTTTTGTCGACGAATTTCTCGAGAGTGAGGATTTTCGCCGGATGGATTGGCCAGCCAGGTTTCCAGACCTCAACCTGATATAGCATGTCTGGGACGCTCTGGGGAGGGAAACTGCAACTCGCAACGCCCCTCCGTGAACCATCCAGGAACTGAAAACTGCATTGCTGAATGAGTGGGGCCAATTGCCACAGGCACTGATAAACTGCCTTATTTCCAGTATGGCATCACGCTTCGAGGCCTGTATGGCTGTAAGAGGGGACCATACCCCCTATTAACCCATTTCTTTTGTGTGTTCTGCAACCGCTGTTTCAGACCTTCAGACACCTATGACTGTTACACACGAACATGTGTGTCTATTATAACTATTAAATGTTTGTTTTGTTTGTATTATATCAACCTATGTTCACACCAAATTTTATTAAAATCTGTCCAGTAGTTCCAGAATTCGTAGATCAAATATGAAAATTCTCCTAATTTATTTCACCAGTGTACGTTACTATTAAAACTGCAAAGGGTAATTTCTTTAAAAGGAATTTGTTTCCGAAAGAGTTATGGATAGTTGATAGTTTAGAAAATAGTATGCGAATGAAATGCTACTTGTACACAGATGATGTGTTATAGAATTAATGTCAAATTTCTAGCAAAATGACCTGACTTAATTCTGTTGGACTTCTCGTGTGGTAACGTGAAAGATCAGGTATGCCCACGATGTTAACGATCTAGTAATATATATTATTCAAACATGTAGTAATGTAACACATAAGTTACTGTCGAATACCCAACTAGAAGTTCTATCTCGAATACATTTGCTTATTTCAATGATGGATGCATCGAGCATGCTAACTGTTAATAGTAACATTTCGGAATTCCAGAACATTGTTTTCCCCCTTCATAATGTTCTACTGCTGAATAAGATTGTTACTATAATAAATATATAAGTACCTGTTAGTGTTATTAGTAAATTTGCATCCGGCTAATAATGTCTCACTCGCGATCTGTGATGTATTTAGTGATCTACGTTTCGGAATTCAATTATATAGATATAAGACATCATTTCATATTAACTTGGTGACGGTCTATACGATTGCTACCGATGTTTCTTCGCTCTCGTAGTTTTCGTGATAAGACGCTATACTCTAAAATGTATCTCCAGGGGTGGTGCAATCGACTGCAAATGATATAGAGCAATTTTATTCCAGGAAGGTATAACTTCTTAATTACAATTTTCTACGTTCAAAAATTATTTCGGTGATTACATTACTATACACCCTAGAACACTACGTTTCCATAAAAGACTTTATGCAGCGTTTATGTTTCCAACTGTTCGTCATAGACATCCTTGCATGTCATACTTGCGCAAGAGTCATGCTAATCTTCTCTGTATCGTTCCAATTTTAGTATATGTACTGCCGAAGTAAGTACTTGATCATAGAAATATATTCTCAGTTACAAAATTTAAATGAAATTTAAAATGTTTGAAATGTAAGTGTAAGTTTTAATTGAAAACGCACATTTTTAATGTTTTAGTCTCTTTGAGTCCAAAAGTCATTTTCTGAAAAAGTCTGTCTCTTAAAACCTATTCTCTAGATATTTTGCCCATCGAAAATGTCTGGTCTTGATCTGTAAGCAAATGCATCATACAAAAACTGCGTCTACGATGTATGAAATTTGGCAACGTGGGTAAGAAATATGGACTGACATACCCCAAGCACATATTTAAAACCTCTTTCTTCCAATGTCAAGGTGTCCCCCGGCAGTTGTTGCCAGTCATGGTGGTTACAGGGAATCATAATATTTTTGTATTCAGCAAGTCGAAACGGAACTGTAATTTGAATCAATTCTCACTTGTATCTTGTATCATTTTTCCAGTAAATATGGCTTTGATATTTTTTATCCTCATGGTATTGCATTTTGCATAGCTAGCTGTGTAATTTTAGAATAGAAAGGGAAATTTACCATATTAAAAAGGAGACATTATGTGTTTTTATAAGTTAAAGTTAAGATTTTACTTTAGATACGCATACACTGTAGTACGTTTCAATAATACTATACTCCCTGAACTATGGTTTTTGCAACTTTTATTTCCTTTGTACCTATATTATAGTATGAATAGCCATTCATCGATCACAAGGTCCTGAAATATCGTGGTATGTTTTCCCCTATCTCCATGGAATTTTTCCTCTCTAACTGTCTTTTAAATTTTCTCATAGTTTATGCCATTGTTGTGGAATATTTGCTCGTATTGATTAGCAGTTCCCGCAAGTTCCGTTTATTCAACAATAGATCGTTAAAAAGAAGGAAAGTGCAACATTTCCATATGTCTTTTTTAGAGTAAAGATTTATTGGCTACACAGCAATCTCTTCGGGTTATAATCACACTTTCTGTTAAAATAACAACAATTTTATAAACCATTGGAAAATTTGTACACTTTTTCAATTTCTATGACGCTGAACGAAGAACACAAAGCTGCGTTGTATTCTATCACGTAGAGGAAATACACACATTTCAAAAAGTCTCTTCTCATATGTTTTATTAAATATCTTCTATAAACTTTTAGTGATATTTCAACTATTGAAAAAATTGTTCCAAATTCCATTTTTTAACGTTTTTGGGGTGAGCAATTATACGCAGCTACAAGCAAATTATCCCGTCCGCCCAACAAAGACAGAAGCCAGCCTCAGATAATAAGCAAAAAAATATTACGTTGATTTTAAATAATGGTCAAAAAGTAGTAAATTGAATGCTTGTAAAACTAGAGACACTTTAATTAATATTAGTTTTATCCATGTTAAAGATTTTCCAAATATGTTCTCATAATTATGAAAAACTGACTGAACAATTGTGTTCGTCACGACATTGGTAAAATATGGTCATAATTTAATAGCTCTTTATTAATGGTAGTTATGTTAGTATAATTATAATTACATTTACAGTACAATTACAATTACATTTACAGTACAATTACAATTTATTTACATACATAAGACACAGAACTCTATATTAATGATATGTTATTAAGTGAATTTTTTAATTCACTGAAATCTAAACTTTTACTTCATTCACAAATAACGATACGGAACCTTCTAAATAGAACAACACACCCATTCAATTGCGCTACATTTGGATAGTAGCTTTTGAGTCAATATTTATACTTTGGAGTTAGTAAATATTAATATAAAGAAGTAAAACACAAGAATCAATACTTTAAGGAAGTGGGTAGTTGGAATACCACACAATGCTCAAGACTTTAGACATGGGTTGTAGCTTAATGACACATAAATTTGAGGAGGAAGGAATAAGCATTTTGCTACCGTTTTTCTTTGTTTAACAACTTCACTGTGTGTAAACCTGTAATATAAGTGGGACAGTTTAAATTTATTTTAACGTCTGTATGAGTGCAAATATGAAGAGCAAAGGTTTTCACTTTCGAATTATTTTTTGTGTTATATGTTTAGTCAGGCGCGACAGCTGCTGAAACTTATTTGTCTTTGAAATATTTTCAAACAGTATTTCTAAAAAGTAGTTTTCAAGTGAACTAAAGGATAGAGGAAAAATTAGTCTTAATTATTGGAATTATAATGAAGATGATTCTAATGTGTAACGTTTATGCTAATTAAGAAATTATTACGATTTGAACCTTTACTATAACTTCTTACTGTACTCTTCACCGACAGGCAAATTAGTTGTCTTACTAAATAACTAGAGAATTTAGTGTTTTAGAGTTAAAATGTTTGGTAGCCTTGCTTGCAGTTACATCCTGTTTGAGAAAAGAACTTAATTACACAAATATTCAGGGAATTCACTCTTATATGTTAAAATTAATCAATAAAAAATTTGAAACGGACTGTATCCTCTTTTATTTTACTTCTGTTAACAGATATTACATATACACAGGAGAACTTACGTATTTCTTACTGGGATGGACACTCTTGCCATCCACATACATGCACTTCACCAACCCGAGCACACACTCCATCAATGGCCGCCAGTTTCCACGTTGTTCCTTTCTACTACTGGTTGCCAGATCACTCTAGTTAAATTATACTCTCATTAGATCTTGGCATCACTTCACTTCTGCTTTAACACATCCTATGGTCAACTCTGCCAAAATTTATTCTGACTTAGAAATTTTGCTAACAGACGTTAAATATTTGAGCTAGCTTAAATATGTAAGGCATTATCTCCTTCCTTTCTGCATGCCTTCGTGGCGTAATTGGAAGTATATAGACCAGATATGGCCAAACTGCGGCTTGCGATCAGCATACAGCTCTCCAACACCTTAACTGCTGCTCGCGGGTTACTTACGATTTTTGCCATCTCAAATGCGACTTGTTTCGAATAAAAATAGTTTAATTTTTTAAACGTTTCTTTATTAATCGCTTATTTAATTTCTGGTGTTGTGTATGTAAAAATTTGATATATTTTAAACTCTATCTTGCTAGCTTATCGTCAGAGCAACAAATACATAAAATTACAAATAATTCCATTTCTCGTAATTCCTATTCCGATTATGTTACTTTTTGAACATGTAATGGTTATTCAAGATTTGCTATTCGTTGTAAGGTACTACATTTATTCATCATTGAATGTAACTGCTAAAGGAATCTGTTTTGCTTTGCAATCCATATAGAGCTCTTTTAATCTATGGAAGAATTCTACGGGATTTTATTTTTGGTGGAATAAACCTTCAGCCTTTTACTTGGTTGGGATACTTCTCTCAATTTTCTGCAGTTCTCCTTCAAAATTAATTTCCTATCCCTAAGCAAGTCAGGCATTTTTATGCAATTGCTTCACAGATTTCGCAACCATTCACAATAAAAAGTTTAATGAAATTTTTCCCACATGAAACTCTATCTTTTTTAATAATTCCTTGGTAATCCTAGGCGTAGCTCATAATTTATTTCACCAATGGTTATGAATGCTAAAATATTTGGAGTCGTGTGAAGAATCACTGGTTTGACAAGGATTTAAATTTTAGTCAAAATGCTTTAATTCCCATTTTATCATATATTGTTATTTCAAATAGAGATCTTTCACCTTAATCATCAAATCTTCATAACAATAATGTTACATCAAACAATGAGGGATCAATAAAATACAAATGACTCTCTTCTCCATAATTTCTGTCAAAATTAGCGTATTGATAATGGTGAAATCTCTTTAGCTTGTGATATTTTCTCGTATTTTTCGATTTCTTGTTTAATGACCCTCTTTCTTTCTATCTCGCACTAAATTAGAGGCATTTTGCTGCACTAGGTTAGAGGTACTGGATTAGAGTTTCCAGTAAATATCGTACTAGGTTAGAGGCATTTTGCTGCGCCGCACATATCTAAAATTTTTCACCGCTTAGCACTGCTACTGTGCAGCTGTCTCGGTTCTGATGCCAGCATTGCACTTCTTTTAATCTGTTAATATTTTTTGTTTTCCTAATTTTCGATTATGTACGTCTGACACGTCCTTCATGAAAGCTTAGTAGCCAAACGAAAAGCCGAGCTTAGTAGTTCGGCTACTAAGCTTCATGAAAGCTTAGTAACCGAGCTCAACAACGATCCACTGCTTGATCACTACAAATTTCAGGCAATAATGTGAAATTTTGCTCCGTAAAAGTTTATTTTTAAAGTCTGAACTTTTAGTTTCTAAAGTATCCTCTGCCTACGGACTCCATTTGAGATTTATTTTCTGTACACAGGTTAGGTAAACCCAATGGAAAGTTGTACTATGTAATCGTTAGGCAGACAATAATTTAGACTTTCTTCTGAGTTAATTTTACTTCGAAATTTAAGACGAGACGGTAAGTCATTTGACCTCCTTTATGGATCCAAAAGTTAGCATATGATGAATGCGTACACCTATTTGGCAAGAGCTTAGCAACTAAACTAATGTGCAGATATCTGCCATGTTACAAAAGGCCTCCACATCGAACATTTGTGCATGTTCATAGAAATGTGAAGAGTTACTCGTTCATGTTATATCTGCATTTGTGAAATATATTCATTATAGTAGTGACAGGTATGTTTTCTTTCTGTAACATTAGTTTTTGATTTGCCATGCATTTGAAAAACAGCTCAAAATTAAACAGCTAGGTTCAAGAGTTCGGCTGGTAGGTAGATGGAATATGTGCTCGACTTAGGGCTTATATAACTCGGCATGAACTACTAGATTTATTAGTAATAGTTTATGTATGCTAAAATTATCCTAACGTTTCAAGAAGTGGTTTCGATAATTTTCAATCATGCGCATGAACTTCGTTATCTGTGTCCAAAATTATCAGGACAATTCGAGAGACAGTTTCAAGAATTTTAAATGCTGCGTCTGAACTTCGTTATCTATGCCCAAAATTATCGGGACGACACGAGAGATAGTTTCGAGAATATTCCGCGATGCGCAAGGTACGGATTACTAAAAAATGCTGGCAGATTCTGTTGGATGTCTCGCTGAAATACTGTATCGGTCAGGGGCGTCATGAGAAATACTGATTATTCAAACACCACTGAAATTGAGTTAATATTTTTTGGGGAGAGTGAATTCTTCTATACTGGGCATCAGTAAAAGCCTAGATAAGTTAATAGCTTATTTTTAAATAAATATTCCTTCTCAAATAACAGTTTCTCTGCACTAAACGTTGACGTGTATCATTTGATTTATCTTTTCTAAATGGACTACTCATGAGTTAAGAAAAAACACTCAAATTTCTTTTAAATAATGGTTTGCAATTTACCCAAATAACATTTTTGTATGTAAATCGTAGTCCAGTGAATATGTTTCCGAGACATTTTACTTCTTCTAAAATAAAACAGCAATGATTATAAACGGACAGGTATGAAGGAAATCAGAAAAAGATATTTGGTTTCTCTACCTGAAAAAACCCTCAGTTGCCTAGTACAAGAGTTACAATTTTTTTCCTTGGGACTAGCATGATGACAGTAGATATAAGATGTATTAATTCATATTTATATGTAATCATGTTAATCGCAAATTCATTAATTTACTTCAAAATGTTCTTTATATTCAAAATATGTCTCATTATTTTTAAAACTGGACTTGCGGCTTCCGAACGTTCAGAAAAATCTATCAAGAGGCTTCTGTCATCTTGAAGTTTGGCCATGCTTGATATATAGACCATTTGTGCAGTCTCCGACTACGTTACTTACGAGTTTCACTTATGTTATTTAAATACCCTCAAGTGGGCGAGGAGTTAACAAAAAGGTTACTTTAACCTTCGTAGGACCTTGGTATTTTAATTCAGATTAGAGTGGTAATTCGTTTGTCAGTCTGAAAAACTTTGCTTTAAGCTTCTGCACAAGTAAAACCATAAATCTGGTGCCCACTTCTTTTACGGACCATACCTACTGACAATCCAACTTTTAGTTTGCCCCCCGCCAAGGTTTCAAGTTTCTACAGCATCGCCCAGACGATATAGTGCTTAGGAGAGCCTACTACGGTACCGAAGGTACCGGATTCGAATCCCGGAGATGGCATGGTTGTAACTGTCCATCCCTTAGAGGCAACGGCGGCTACCTATTAGGTGCCTCCATAATAAAATGACCACCACTTCTGGTTTTATGCGTGACCAGTACTGAATAGGCAAGTTCTGGCCATTGGATTAAAAATAAAAGTTTCTACAGCACCGAAAACTCCAATATTTGTGGACACTATGAATGCATCAGTGAAACCATCCCGTCGCTTAGTTGTAGAAATTCAGTTTTCACTTTTATCGATAGCCTAAAAGCCCATTTTTTGGAAAGCAAATTTTGGAAAGCCTGTAAACGAAAGCAGTGGAAAATTTTGCGGCAGAAAAAGTTATGGTGCCTGGAAAACTTTTTGTCTGCTGATGGCGATCGCCAAAATAAATCTCGAAAAAGTAAAGGTAAAATTAAAGTGTGTGTGAGTAAAAAGAAAACTTTACACTAGGTAGGGGTGCTGTGGCTCAGAAAAATCAGTCACCCCAAAATAAAAACATTTTTTTTTTCAGATTCAGTTAAATACGGTTTTAATTACAAATTTCCGAATATCGTATTCCCCTTGAATGATATCCTCTCAGATGATTTAAAATTCACAGGAGCATAGAGTAGCTTTTTGAGGAAAATTTCTTTAAAATGAGTATTTTAGAAGATATAGGTTCTTTGATGTTACAGGAACCAAGGTTATAACTGCGCAAGGAAACACTGTAAATGCGCAAGATGAGTAACTCTGAACGAGCAAGCTAAAAAAAACAGCATGAAGTGTTTTTAATAGTTAGAGAAACTGGCCGAAATATAGGATTTTGGCGTTGAATTTCTTAATATCGGCTGGTGCGCCAACTGATTTTCAAGAAGCCTCGGACAGCTGAGCATGAACAAGTTAAATAACTAGATGGAGCCGTCCCCTTTACACTTAAATTATTTCAGCAAAAGAAAAAATCAGGTTGGAGTATGGAGGGAGTTTCGATTACTCTTGTAATCATGACTGGCAGTAATCAAAGAAAGCATTTCTTGTTCTAAATTATATACAGACGATTCCGGTTATTCGGACCACATCGGGAAGCGATCGTTTTGTTTCTAATAACCGACTGGTTCGATTACACGAAAATGTCCTATGTTGTAAGACGGGACGTGCTATATGTAGCAAACAGAAAATGTACATGTAAATCATGTACTAAAATGTAATTATGATCTTTATTGTGCGGTACACACGTATGGCGAACATACATGTACAAACAATAACTACAGTCGAACTTTTTTCATTTAGAAAATTAATTTAGAAACAAATTCTAACTAACGATCTCCACAATACTCAGCATGCGAAGCACAATAAAAACAAATTCTTACCAAGTTCCAGTCAACATTTGAACTTATCCAATGTGATCTGATGCGTTCTCTTGACGGACTGCACATGAACGAAATCGCCACAAATATCTAACGCAGCAATGGGACTGCCTTCATTTCCATCCTGCATGAAATACTGGCGCAAAGTTTCAATGCATTTCCTCGCATCCTGTGTTGTCACTTGTACTAACTTATTAGTGGCATCATCATCATCACTTTCTTGGTCTTCCGATGCTGTCGTGTGATTTGCTGCAACTCCAGCAACGATTGCAGTGTCGTAATCTTCATTTTCATCGTAGAGTTGAAACTCGTTGTCGATGGATAAAAATTCTTCTCAATTTTGTACCTGTTGAAGTTCCACATGTCCGTCACCATTTTCACTTTCAATGAGCATGTCCACATCCATCTCCAAAACCAAGTGCTTAAAGCTACAGTGGGAAAAACAGTTCTGAATTGTCTCAGTGCTCACGTTTCTCCAGCTGCCGGCCACAAATGCAACTGCTTGTAAGATGTTGACCTTTGCACTAACTTTGCTGGCTTTTCACGATGAGGTCAGCAAACTTTCTTCAATTGCTTCAAGGATGTAATTAACCAATCTTGCACGATAAAGGGTCTTCACATTTTTGATGATGCGCATGTTCATTGACTGAACCAAATCTGTGGTCGTGGAAGGTAGAAATTCCAGTTGGATGTTCTTCAAGCAATCTAAATGAGGATGTGCTGCACAATTGTCAAGAAGAAGCAGCACTTTTCTCAACTGGCGTTGTAGCTCTCTTTCCCAGTTCTTCAGCCATTCTTTGCAAAGTTCTGAGACCATTCACGCATTTCTGTCCTTTAAAGTCCTTTAAAGCAGCGAGGCTGAGTGGTTTTTCCTATAACCAACAGCTTCCTCTTGTCCGTTCCTGACACGTTTGAGCAGCACAAGACAATTACGCGATCCATCGCTTTTTTGGAGACAGAGCTTGCAACATGTTTGTAACTTAACGAGTCGCCCGGTTTCATCAGCATTGTAGATGTCATCTGCTGAAAAATTTTCAAGAAGCTCGGGGCGTTTTGTTGATTTTCATTCTTCAGCACCTATACTATAAGCACTTTCTTTCTCGCCATGTGCTTTCTTGAATTATATTTCATGTCTAGATTTCTATCGATACAACCAACCTTCCGTAGTTAGTCATCGTGGCCCAGCGTTTTAGGGAGTTCTTCTGCTTTGGATCTTTCTTAACATTGGGCCGCTTACTCTCACAGTTCGTCCAGTAACAATGGCAAACCATTCATTAAGGGTCTCATCGACGTCTGGATCCTTCCCTTCACGCTTCCGTTTTTTGGAAGTTCGTTCCATTCTTCAGCACCTGCACTATCAGCACTTTCTTGAATTTGATGTCATATCTAGATTTTCATCAAGACAACCAACCATCCGTAGCTTTAAAGCCATTGCGTCCGAGCTTTTTAGCGAGTTCTTCTTTGTATTTTAACATTGTTCTGCTTATTCACACAGCTCGTCCTTCACATTGTGCCCATTCTCTTGTTTTATCAAGTACGAAATTGCAGTCTTTGCCAATCCGGTAATTCCCCCAACCGACGCTGACTAGTGTTTTGTGGTTGCTGCTTGATCTTACCCAAGAAACCAATTTTTTTAGCTAACGTCAAGTCCCGTTGTGGCATTTTGGCAGGGGAGACAAGACACGCGCACGGTTCACTGACTAAAGTGGTCTGAAGAAACCTTGGTGTTTCGGGGTCAATATGTTGAGGTCAAGAGGGAGCTAAAATGTTCCCCATTCAAAGCTTTGGAACTAAAATCATCCCAAAAGGGTAATGAAATGATAGCTTTCTCGTGTAAACTTTAATCATGATTGACAGGCGGGAATTCTTTTCAGGTGGAACCGGACACTCTATTGTTCATTTTCTCGAAACTTGGAGACGCAGTGAGACCAATAACCTCGCTGGCGGCTACTAGTGGCTCTGTTTTAACCCTTTCGGCCCCACCGGGACATATATGTCCCGCAAATGTTTCCAAATCACCCAATGGGAAAAACAAGCGTAAAATTTATTGCCGCGAGTGTCCCACTGGTTTCCTGTGATTACATCTACCTTTTAGTGTAATTTTTTCTCGATAGATGACACTAGTGCCCTGTGAGCTCTTTGTTTTATCGTAACAGTTTTGACAAGCGGGAAAGTTTGGACATTCTGGCAGCCATTTTAGGCGAAGATACATGAGTGGACACACGTGCTGTTTTCGTTGTATGTGATTTTCGTCTATTTTTGCCATATCAAGCAGTTTATTTGAAGTAAGTGAATTTTCATTGTAGATTTTGAAAAAAAATAATATTATGGGACATATATGTCCCAATGGTCTGTTTTATTGGGACATTATTGTCCCAGTGGTTATTGAAATATATCTATGCCTCATTCTCAAAGTGGTCATTTCTGTATTTTTAGGCATAGCAATATCATGAATCGCAGGAAGGGATTGACAAAGGAAGAAATAATTAAATTATTGAATGAACCGGATTCAAGTGATGAATTGGACGATTCAGATATAGACAAGGAATATGTCCCTAGTTCCTCAGACAGTGATAGCTGTGAAGAATTGAGAGAAAATTCAGGAACATCAAGGGCACCGAAACGAAAGCTGTCATGTCTTGAGCATTCATCAGAACCCTCCGTT
Organism: Stegodyphus mimosarum; assembly: GCA_000611955.2. Taxonomy (NCBI): domain Eukaryota; kingdom Metazoa; phylum Arthropoda; class Arachnida; order Araneae; family Eresidae; genus Stegodyphus; species Stegodyphus mimosarum. The sequence continues at coordinate 505,507 of KK118640.1, forward strand.
GACTCGGACTCTGATGATTTCTCACCCGATGAAGCGGAGCAGGTATCAAAATATAAGTGCAAGGCAAAAAATAAACATAAAAAAAAACTATTTCAAAACCTACTGATCCTGTCATTTGGTCAAATGTTGGTCCAAATTTTGAGCCACGGCTCCATGTATCTAAAGACCGTCCAACTGCAATACTGGCCAAAATCAACAGATCCTCTAATGAATTAGAATGTTTCTCATGTGTATTTCCACGAAGTCTTCTTATTTTTATTTCTCAATGTACCAACCAGCGCCTTGAAATACTGAGACATGAAAAAAAAGTAGATATTCCTGACACAGACCCTTCAGAAATTATGCTTGTGTTGGGAGTTATGCTTGTCATGTCGTATAATCAAGTACCGAACTTTTCAGATTATTGGTCCAGCAATTCTTCATTGGGAAACGAAGCTATCAAAAATGCGATTTCCCGTAACAGATGCCTATTGCTCTTTGCAAAAATGTACTTCAATGATCCAGAAAAAGATGCGAATGCTCCAAAGACATATTATATGGATGAAGTGGTGGCATGTTTCAAAAAGACATTTATGCAAGCTCGCGAAGATAGTCCCTTTCAAAGCATCGATGAATCCATGGCTAAATTCAAAGGTCGTTCTAGCCTAAAGCAGTATTTACCCCTAAAGCCAATAAAACGGGGAATCAAAGTGTGGGAGAGATGTGATGCTGCTACGGGCTACACCTATGACTTCAATATATATTCTGGCAAAGACATGGATAATACAGATCATGAGGGTACAATACTTGGAGAAAGAGTTGTTCTAAAACTTTCCTCAACAATACGTAACCCAGATGTTACACTTACATTTGATAGATTTTTTACAAGTGTAAACTTATTGGATAACATATCCTTTCCTTCTGTTGGTACTTGTATTTCTCGTAGAAAAGACATGCCAAAATTCTCTGACGAAAAACTTCAAAAAGGTGATTCAGAATTTCTCCAGAATAGAAGAGGAACTCTTGCAGCAAGATGGCAAGATTCAAAGGAAGTTCTGATTCTGAGTAATTGCCACGGACCTGATGTCATACAAGTAAAACGTAAGCAGAAAGATGGAGAAAAAGTAATGACAAATTGTCCTACCGCTATTGCCGACTATAACAGATTTATGGGAGGAGTAGATTTGTCTGATCAAAAGATATGCCTATATGATTTTGACAGAAGATCTACAAAATGGTGGAAAAAAGTATTTTATAAACTTTTGATGACAGCTGTTGTGAATGCACACATATTGTTTCAAGAAACCAAACATAGGAAAATACCTCTCTTGCAATACATTGTCCCCCTAGCCGAATTAATGATTGCTCATGGCAAAGAAAATGCAATTGTCAAGAGGAAGAAATCAGGTCGACCGTCAAATGCAACAAAACTGATGTTGAATGTTGGAGATCATTTGCCATTAGAAGGGCCAACAAGAAGAAGATGTGCCCGCTGTGCCAAACAAAATAAAGAAACCCGAACAAAAACTGTTTGCGCCATGTGTAAAATTGCACTATGTAAAAACTGTTTTGCAATGTACCATACATAGAAATTTCATAAATAATGTTGTGTAGGTAGGTGTTTTCTGATAAAACTGTTTCAAAAGTATTGTGAAATTCATTTAGAACTAGAAAACTGAACTTTTCACTATGTTTTATATTGTCACTTCAACCCCAATGGGACACATGTGTCCCAACTAAAAAGACCAGTGGGACACATATGTCCCACCTCCAAAATGGCCCTTACAGTAAATTTTTGCTTATAATTGGGCAGAATATTGCTATTTCTACTTTATTTTACCTAATAAACCCCTAATTTATCTTTTTTTTAAAGAAAAAACTGGTTGTGAAAGGGTTAAGAAAGGGCAAAGAAAATGGTACGCCTGTTCACCTCCCACTGGTTTTACTCTTGTCATGCACTTTAACGAATTCTTGAACTTTGATAAAGCATTCTCATGGTAAGCCCAGCTACAGATCCTCCCATATGTCGTGGATCACCTGTACATCCGCTGTACGTGGTCGTCTTGTGGCTTCTGTTTCTTATTCGCTCTCACGTTTTTGTGTCCGATTAAACGGAATTTTGGCCCAAATAAGCGAATAATATTAGGCGCATGTACATAGGATTTGTTTCGGTTCTTTAGGATTCGGTCCGAAAAAACGGCTGCTCCGATTGTCCGGTGGTCCAATTAACCTGATTCGACTATTTATCTAGAAATAAGAGAAACCTAATTTAATATTTACGTAGATACATACACACAATAGATATGTACGTATATGTATAAAATTAATCTTAAAATGCCTGTCATAAGTGACAAAGGTGCATGTCTGCGAAAACCGTGCAGCTCTGGTATATAACTTTAATAAGTGCACGCCTATGATAATCGTGCGGTCATCCAGTTGCTGTACAATTCCTCACTGAATCATCATCTATGGCAATGAGTCGCCAGAGGGAGCTGTGTATGCTTTTCCCTCGAATACGAGAGGGAGGACAGTATCAGGCATTACAGAGCAATTGATAGAATTTTTGCGGATTTATTCGATGGCATCCCATGATTAACACATACGGTGAGTCACTTGATCGAAACAGGAGATAGAATCCCATCTAAATCAAAACCCTACCGTTACTGTAAAGTGAAAGAAGAGATCACAGAAAGACACATATCGAACACTGAAAAACAAAATTATAGTACCCATGGATAGTTCCTATGCTACTCTTGTACTACTGTGCAGAAAAAAAGAATAATCTTCCTTCCACCCATTTTTAAGGAATAGCTGGAGAAAATCGACTACGAAAAATTAAATAATCAACAGAATATCCGCTTTACTTCTTACCAGTAATTGAAAACGTAATACGGAAATTTAAATCTAAAACGTATATGACCAGACTAGATCTGACATCTAGATATTTCCAGATATGTATGTGATCTGAAGAAGGGGCAAAAACTGCATTTTTTATAAATCAGGGGTCTGTTTGTCAGTTATAATAAGTTTGACCTATGCGCGGCTCCCACTACATTTCAGAGCGCAGCTGATGCAATCTTAAGCCCCGTACACGTAAAATCAACATTCATATTCTTAGATGACATAATAGTCACCTGTGTCACGTGTGTAGCGAGTATGCTTATAAGCATTAGGCTCATAAGCATACTCGCTTGCAAGCCTGTACGTATACATGCTTAAAAGACTATACTTATACACCTTAAGCAATAACAATGCTTATAAGCATTTTAACTGCTTAAGGCTAATTTAGTAAAATGCTTATAAGCATTTTAAAGTGGTCGAATTGATGAGCATATTCAGAATCTGAAAGAAATTTTTGCAGAAAATGCAGTGAATGCAGCAAAATACAAATTCACGGCCAAAGAACTTCACCTGGGTTATAAGATACGTAAGCGGAGAATAAAGCCCGAAGATTCCAAAATTTCAGCAATTATCTTTCACCTAACGCAGAGAAGAAATTGGCACAATGTTTGGGCTTTTGCGCCTATAATAGAACATTTATTAAAGATTTTTTTCATACAGCTGAGCCGGGAAAGACTAGATTCGCTTGGTCCACAGAAGCAAACAAAAATTTAATTTAAATCACGTTTAATTCAAGCCTCCCCTCCTGATTTTTCCTGAAGCGGACTGCAAGGTAGAAATCGCCGCAGATGCGTCTGCTTTCTCGTTAGGAGCCGTGCTTATGAAAGACGAGCAGCCAGTGGCATATTTTAGCAAAATACTTAATCTGATACTTCATCTTAATTTAAGAAAGTACAATGCTACGAAGAGATAAAAACTAGCAGTCCTCTCAGCCGTTTAGAAATTTCAAGTTTAATTTGGCAAAAACACAATTACAGTACACAAATTCCACTCAAAGAGACGTCCAAGAAAACTTGCGGATTAGTTTTTAAATAAATTTATGTTAAAATACGGAGCCCCAATAAAAGTAATCTCAGGCAATGATCCGGCTATCGCAAATCAGGTTTTTCAAGATATGTTTCTTGAGATAAAGCATTTTAAAATGGTCTCATACCGGCCGCAGTCAAATATCACAGAGCAGTGAAACAGAAAAATATGGCCTTCATTGATTGTGGGCATTCTAGGAAACATTTATCGCCTAGCCGCATAAAACGGACTTTTAAATTACAAGAATGTAATTTTAAAATTGAACATACTCCAAAGAAAGAAAATGCTATTAAGAATTAAGCTAGGTAAAAGAATTAAAATGTTCTATGCGGACTTAAAAAATTTTAAATTCTCGAGAAAGAATTCTTTTAGAACTACAAATATACCCATAATTAAAAAATATCTATGCTTATTTGAAGGATGCCGATCACTTTCAGCATCATGACATAACAGAAATTAGGAACAGGATCCCCAATTATGAAATCCTTCACAACCTTCTGTTTTATTCGAAGGAAACAGATAAGAATAATGAATTACGGCCTTTTATCCTACTTACTCTAAAATTAAGCAATTTACACGAACTGCATGATGCGCTACTGTCATTCCATCTCGTCATAAGAAAAACTGTTTAGAGCGTGAGGGAAAAGTATCTATTTTCCATAGATCCAAAATTTTTCAAATGAATAAGTGAAGTTCTGTAATGCTTGACTTATTAGAATTAGGTAATTAAGAATAGAGAATTAAGTAATGATATTAATTGTACCCTGCGGGGTAACTAAATAGCCTGTGATATCAGTGAAGTAAGTGCAGAAACGAAGCAGGAGAAGGGTTAAAAGAACCCTCTATTAAAACTCTTTAAAATTCAATATGCGTCGACTTGACGCTAACAAACTATTCCTCGTTTAGGCGGTAACTCAGCTAATAAGACCTAAACTAAAAATTCAAAGATATTAACAAACAGCAGAGTTTTTCTACTAGGGCTCAGATAATCCTGTTACCCCAAAACCGCGTTGAAGTCTCGTGGCAGCAAAGTAATAGCTGTTACGCCAGTTTAACCAGCAATAAATGCAGAATCAGAAGCTCACGCTACAAAGTACAGTGCTTGCCCACACTTCTGTAACATTCGTTTCTAGAACTGAGTATTTAAACTTTTTTCTCCCACTAGTAAAATTTGCATTCCTTCACGAGCATTACCAAATTTAAATTTTCTGGCATTGACAATTAGGCGAATGAAGGCTTGTAGGAAAGCATAAACTTAAACTTAACTGATTAATAAAACTGAATATAAATCCGTACATGCCTAAAAACCATATTTCCTATCGAAATTCTACGTAGTGAAAAAAATCAAAACAGATATTTGCTTGTGATTAGTGATTACATTTCTAAGTGGTAGAAATAATTTCCCTTAGCAATACGTCCGTGAACATTGTTGCAGATTCATTTTTAAATAAATTTTTATTTTAATATGAATTCCCTTATAAAAGTAATCTCAGACAATGATCCACATAAGTCAAATTTTTGAGGATATGTGTACGGGTCTTGACTTAAAGTATGTTAAAATGGTCCCATATCGGTCACACTCAGGTATGGCAGAGAGGGTAAATATAAACATAATTTAAATTATCAGAAGTTGTGTGAGAAATTGCCACCAATGCTTGGATAATTGTGTTAATAAATTAGTCTGTGCAATAAAATCCGCTAGGCATGGTACCACTGGATGAATTTATAAAGTATTTCTCCTGCCTTCTTGGCATGCCTTCGTGGTGTAGTGGTCAGCACGCTAGGCGCGTATTCCAGAGGTCCGCGGTTCGAGTCCCCGCGAAGGCGTTGTTCGTTTTTCATCACTCCTGCTTCCAAAATAACCTAATGACTCTACAGTGGCGCCCGAACTAAAAATGGTGGTGGATGATGATTCTCCACCAACAGAATTTGGCGATTGGGTCCTCAAAACCTCAGCCGCGCTTTTAAAGGGAAAGTGTATAAGGTATTTCTTCCACCTTCTTGGCATGCGTTCATGATGTAGTCGTCAGCATGCGCGACGCGTATTCGAGAGGTCCGTGGTTCGACTCCCGGCGAGGGTATTGCACATTTTTTATATATCCTGCTTTCAAAAAATACCTAATGTTTCTTCAAATTATTTCTTCGGAGTAAGATTAAAGACAGGTCGGATGAATTTAAAATGGGAAACATTCGTAAATTGGTGGCTGCAGGAACGTAAGACTCAGGTAAGGACGTAATAAGGAAAAATTATGTTAAAACAAAAGGTGGAAAGTCGATTTTTTTAAGGTGGGAAATGTGATTTTAAAACTAAAACATTCACCTTTCTTGTACACCAGCAGGAAAAATGAGGAAATTCTATAGTAAGTCCGAAGGCCCTTTTTTAATAGAGAGAATCAGAGAAACAGGTTTGTACTTAAGGAAAAGAATGGTGAATTTCTAAGAACGAACATGGATCAGTTCAAAAAGTACTCTAAGCGAGCTGACATGCCGCTCATAAGAGCTGTATTAGAGCGACCATTGGCATCCCTGCAGTCCCATCGGAAAAGTCGGTTGTTTCATAAACGGCGTCTACGTGGCAAGAAGGCTCAGAAACTTAAACATTCCGGAAATCGGAAAATTATGTGATTCTTCAGAAAGGAAGAGCCAAGAAGGAATGAAAGAACTAGGAACGGGTCAAAGGTTAAAGCCAAATGCCAGTGATCGCTGAGATGTCACGACACCCGAGTAATAAACAAAGGCAGTTTGAAGGAAGGTTAAAAAAAAGACAGTGAACAATATCAACAGAAAACTTGCAATGACGGAGAAACTACTGACCTGTTATGGAGGCTACACTTCAAAAGTCCGCCTGAGGAGGAAGTATCATGGAGGAAATTAAAACGAATAATCTATCGAAAAGCGCAGATTGGTCAAAATGTGCAACCAGATGGCGCAGACCATGAACCGTAAAGGAACCTCCCAAGGAAAAGACCAGCGCCACGAGAATACAAAGAAGGTCAAGGAAATCGACAAGAATCAAGGACAGAATCGAGGAACGGAAAGGGCCAGGAGATGACCAGGTTACCTACAAGCACGGTAAACGAATTCGCGTGAATAGACCCGTTTATTATCCTACATGGTGTGAATTTGGGGAAAAGGCTACTTTTTCTCTTGCCATTTTCACATAATATTATGCCCCTAGTTTAATATACAAGGTGTCTATAAAGTTCCCCTATTCATAGCTGTCTGTAACCGTAGCCATTTATCAGAGATGTGTGAAATTTTCTGTATGACGCAAAAAAGAGATGTAAAAGATATTTAGCAAAAAGTCAAAAGTTAGTTCCATATATCAGAAAAAAAGAGCGTTTTATTAATAAAATGCAAATTCAGTTGCATTTTTAACTGTACAATTTTGATTACATCTAAACATACCATCATGGCCATCATTATCAGCCAACATCTGGAAAAACATAACTGCGTGTCGCAGAACATGATGTGTACGTGTCGCGAAATGCTTTCTTTAAGATGAGGTAGCATGCCAGTGCTCTCATGGCTGATCAAATGTTTCTAATTCTCCAAAGCCAAAAAATCGCAGAAATTCAGATCTGGGGATAGGAAAGGCCACAACGATGAAACTGCCAGCTGGTGGGACGTCCCTCTCTAAAATATTTCTTAAGAACATTCTTAATACACAGTAAAACAGTGTCAGGAGATCTATATTGTACAAATAGTGTTCATTCAATAAACTCGATGTGCTTGATGATCCTGATCAATTTCATTCTCTAGCACGCAACATATTGCTACTCAGTCATCCAGAATATCACTGAACTACACTCATGTCCAGAAATTAAGAATAATGCAAAATCAGACAAAGGAAGAGTTAGAAGCAAAACAAATTTAAATTATTTGTAAAGCTTATTTATTAAACAAAAGGTAAAGAGCAAAAAAAGATGCTGTACGTTTGATATTATTAAACAAATTAGCGATTTTTTCTCCCTGGAGCAAATTACAAAAAAAAAACTATTTACGCAAAACCCATATTACATGGTTGGTATGATTGTTAATACATTGTATGTCTCCCAGACGATGCAATACAGTCCGTACAACGCCTAGACATGCTGAGTATCAAATTATCGATCTGATCTTGAGGTATATTACACCACTCAAAAAGCAATGCTCTCCGAAGTTCCGGTAGACATATAGGAGGAGGTGGACGGGCTGCAACTCGTCGGCCAAGTATGTCCCACACGTGGTGTACTGGATTCAAGTCCGGTGAGAATGCTGGCCAGTCTATACGGGTGATATCCTCCGACTGAAGGCAGTCGCTTACGATGTTTGCACGGTGAGGACGGGCGCTGTCATCCATAAACACAAATTGTGCGCCCATGGCGCCCCGAAACAAACGTACATGTTGTTCCAGAATGACGTCCCGATAGATTTGGCTTGCCATGGTTCCAATTTGAACATGCAGGTCAGTTCTGGAACCCAGAATAATTCCACCCCAAACGAGCTCTCCTGCACCACCGTAACGGTGTCGTTCAACGATATTTTCTTGGTGGTAACGGGTATTTGGAGCTCTCCCTATGAAAGTCCGGCGAGAATCAGACTGCAAGCTAAACCTGCCCTCGTCGGCAAACATCACACAAGCCCAGTGTTGCGGTGTCCCCAATGCATGCTCTCTACTCCGGGCTAACCGCAGGCAACAGTGAGTTGCAGTAAGTGGAACGCATCTGACAGGTCTACGAGCATATAAGATAGACCAATCTGGCCTAAGCGTCTGTACACGGTCTGCCTTGAAATTGTCGTACTAGTGGCTGAAGAGAGCTGACGAGACAGGTCTCAGGCTGTGCTCCACCTGTTTCTTTTGGCAGTAACTGCCAAATGCCGGTCCTCATTCGGCGTTGTAACTCTGGGGCGACAGTTTTGGCAGTAACTGCCAAATTTCGGTCCTCATTCGACGTTGTAACTCTGGGGCGACCTGTGCTGTAACGTCTACTCACATTACCATCATCTTGGAATTGTTGGCAAAGCCTGGAGATGACACTCTAGGCAATTCCAAGTTCGTCTGATACTTCCAGTTGGGTATGCCCACATTCCAGACGGCCGATAATAGCTACCACGTAGACGGCTACCACGTAAAAAATCATCCAAATGCTTCCTTTGTGTCATAACTATTCGGTTATTGCACTGAAATGCTTGTAAAACGCCTGCGAACAATTTTACTTCTTTGCCTGTATTCCTTATATATCACTCTCTTACACTCTCGTTATTATGACGTACCATCGGTGTCATCTGGTTACTTCCTGAAATTTGCATATGATTCTTGAAGATGTGTGTAGTGATTTTACAGGTGATATATTTACTTTAGAGTTCGATTTCCGCGTGACTCCGAATTATCCTTAATTTATGGACATGAGTGTAAATTACTTGACAAATTGATTAAACTAGTTTTCCTTCTAGACCTCTGGAAGGAACCGATAAGAGACAAGAAATTCCTGTTTTTAGGTTAATGTAACAGACGAAGAATAATTGTCCGTGAAGAAAATACTGAAAAACTGTTTTTACATAATTTCTAGGTTAGATAGTTTTAGTGAGGAGTTTCTGTGAAAGATTGGTCTCGCGTTACACTTAGAATTTAGAATTAAAAGTTTTCAACAAGGTAGTTTAGACCTTAGTTTCAAACTTATTAACTCTAAGTTAACTCCTAAAAGAAACATTGCCCTGGAATACATAATGCGGCATATCCACAACATACCATCACTTTTTATCAATGCAACGGAACATCTAGGATCGAGCGCAGATTTTGTATATTCCATGTTCAGTAAATGAAACAATTTATTGAATCGCCCAAATAATAATGCGCTTCCTCTGCCGATAGAATGTTTCAAGGCCAAGCAACTACTGCACTAGTGAATTTTTTTTTGTGTGGATGTTATCGAAGAATATTTCTCAGGATCTTATGGATCTGTTGAAAGTGATCTATTGCATGGCAAAAACTAGTGCTGACCATAAAGTTTGAACCTCTGTTTCTCTTCCGCTTAAACACTAAACTCCTCTACCACTAATGTAGAAACAGGTTTTCCTCTTTTCAGCCAAATAGCCAATAATCCTGATGTTTCAAATGTCATCATTTTGCGGAGCCTGTAGCAATGATTGAACCTTTTCGAAGACCCTTCAGACTCCGAAATGTCCGTAAAGGAGTTGGTGTGAAATCGGTATTTTGTTAAAAGCGTTAACTAACGAAGAGTGATCTTGCAAACTGTTTGTCACTGTGAATGGCTACTCTGCCAATATTTGAAAGTTTTGTAACTGTTGGTGCTTGGCATTAAAAACATTTGCGTGCGTTCTACTGGTATTTTACAGTAACGCCCTCTAATAGGATATTTGGAACTAATTTCTTTTGGGGGCGGAAATGTTTCTTCTATCCTTTTATTACGTCATACGCAAAGTTTCACACTTTTCAGAGGACTGATTTTGACTGTAAGAGCTCTGAGCAGACAAATTTTAATTATGGACACTCTACATATTTTAGAAGTATGAAAACGATAGCGACGTCTTATTTTATGAAAATACCGTTCAGAATTTTATTTATTATGACATTTAATTTCTGAAAGTGTTTAATACCAAGTATTCTTGCTTACTCTGAAAAAACAAATTTGAGTTCAGATATCAAAGGCATGATATGGTTGATATGTTGATATTAATCTTTTAATACAGGATTCCCTCTTCGTGCCTATAGTTATAACTCTTATGACCTATATCAAAAAGAAATTTAAAGGTATTTTGCAATGCTTTCGGTGAAAAGGGAATCTTTATTTTCGCTCTGCCCAGCATATGACACAGATGCTAGTTCTCTCCTAATATGATCACTTCTAGTAAGAAAATTTTTCTTGGCCTGCTATCTATTTTTATGATTCTGAAAATGCAGCCTTATCCATTCGACACAGATATAAAAGTATATCATCTGCGTGCAACCACTTGCAATGACAAAGCTTACACAGATTTAGCATGTCTATGAGTTAAGGGAAAATTTATACGTATATGCGTTAAAATCAGTCCTTTCATTTGAATTTCCAAATTTATGCTTGTGTTTGGTTTTCTTTATTGACTAAATTTCGTTAATTTAAAGTAGGTCTCACTTCTTTAATTTTTATTTGGTTATCTTTATAAATTTGTCTTATAAGCTTCCTGTATAATTTTGTGATATCTGTAAGGTACTCTTGAATTGTGCACTAACAAAATTAATAATACTAAATACCCAAGAAATCATACATTATGCTAAAAACAACAAGGGGGGATAGACCAGTTGGCTGAACAGCTACTATTAACAGAAATAAATTAATTTACGATTTCTAAATGTTTCTGAGCAGCTCAGATCAATAAACCTTTGTAATATTTAGTTCTTGTGGTTGCTTGAAGTTACTCCGATCTTGTGAATTTTGTGAATTCTTGTGATTACTTGAAATTGTGACCAAATGTGTGAAGGAAGAAAACTACCCTTCTTGGAGCTGCGATATACTCGATTACAGCTAAAAGGGTCATCTGTAGCATATCCTCGTTAGTTTTCTGTTGATAAATTTGGAAATTCTAGAGTCAGACTGCCTTATCGATGAATTAAAATACTGTGCATGAATGAAATTGTGCATTCTCATGAAACAGAGCTGATTGCAAGTGGAAAGTCTCAAAAGAATTACGAGATGTTGTATAATTTACATCGCGCGCGAAGCATTAAGGGACACTAAATTATAATAGGAGTTGTATAACATCCATTAGGATATGGTTCGGTTTATATTCTAGAATCTGTACATTAACTTTGCAAAGATTTGTTTTGTAATACCCGTTAATATCTAAACCTAATTAAAGGCAAAAGAAAGCTTTATATTTGAATATTTGCATCTACCAACGGAAAAAAGAACGCAATTGGAATCGATAAGTGTTGGAGGTTTCAGCCAGGTTTCTAAGTGCTGTTGCTTCGCTTGGTCACGTGACTCACAGCCACGGCTTCTGGTCGATAATGTTTGGAAGAAGTAGTCAGCACGCCGCTTAATACTGATATGATGGAACCCATGACGACGGTTAAGATATCCTTTCAGGCTAGTAATTATGCGGCGTGCTTTTAGGAAAATAGCTTTTAAAGATACACTTTACGGAGAAGATACAGTTCTGGTTGAGTGTATTACCCGCAGTTTGTGCAAGTATTTTCATATTCATTTTCTTCATCTTGAGAGATCAGCAAAAGATGTAGGAACTTGTAAACTGTTCAATATAGTGATCAGGCTTGACCAATGATTTGATTTACCTGCTTTTCACAATATATATCGAGACTAAATTCTGCAAAAAAATTCTGACATTTTGAAAAATTGAATTTTTTGTTAAACTTTTATTTTAAAGAAATTACTTTTTTACTAACATAAATGTTACTATATTTTAAATTCAAATGTTAAAATTGTATTGACGTTTGTAGTATATACTAAAAAAAGTATTTGTTTCTATTTGTGATGCTCGTACTCTGTGGTTTAAGCTTCGATTACCTTCGACTTAATATTGAAATTAATGAATCGAAAACTTACTGCTGTAAAGAGTATTCGTCTATTTATGATGCCAAACAAGAGCTTAAAAACAAGAGTTTAGGCATGTACCCTAGCATTCGAAACAGCTTGTGTCAGTAATTATTTCTTTTTTGGTATAGTATGTGCTTATTTTTGCTAATGTTTTACAAATAGGAATGCATTGTCTGTTTTATTTAAATTGAATTGGCGTCATTTTCTCAAATCATCTAATATAGTCTATGTTTATATATAATTATCAGTATTCACTCCTTCCATTCTAAGAGTCAAATTTATTAAAAACCATGTTAAATCGTAAAATGCTGTAAAACTTAAAATATGCCTTCAATCGTAATATTTGTATAGGTTGTAAAGGTGTTACAAACAGCTGCATTGTAAAATCTGCAATGATAATTTTCTATTTTTTACGTTCTTTTATACAATATTTTTAAAAATCGTGTAACGTCCTTTGTGTAAATTTGAGAAATCATCCTGGAACTAAAATTCATCTTATTGCAATGAAAAAAGACACAAAAAAGTTAAAAATATTTTTACAATAGACATCATTATATTTGTCCTTTAGAAATCTTAAAATAATTCTGATAAAGCAGTGCTTCAAAGCAATTATTCAAATTAAGAGTGGATGTGTCACCAAGAATATTCATAAAAACATATTTTGAAGCAAAATTCACTTCTGTAATGTACATAAAATAATAATCCAAAAATGTGTTTAGTGCTTTTCTATGAAGTTATTTGTCTTCTTGTACGTCAAGCCGCATACTGAAGATCATTGTTTTTAATCTACCCAATTCTTTAAATACTGTGAAATGATAAACTAGAGCAATAGAACATACAGAATTTGAGTATTTCTGTTCTAAAGAATTAATAATATTAAGATTAGTCTATATAAAATCATCTAAAGAGGTGGATAATGTCAATACAGTATATGCTCCAGTCCATGCTAAAACATCTCGGATAAAACGCATATAAACGTAAATAACCCATGCTTGAATATGTTCTTTTCGAAATACCAAGCTCTTTGCAGCAGGGTTATAAAATTGGATGATAAAATCTCATTTAAATTGCGTAACTGGTTTATACCGTTGATGTATTTTACTTTAAGATATGTATCCTCTCATGCAAAATGTAAGCTAAAACTGAATTCTTTGCGTGTTATGGGAAATATATGCGGTGATGGAAATGCGTCCGAAGAAGAAACATCTCCCGAGCCAGATATTTTCAGATCTAGGGATAGAGCTGGCCGTCATGAAAGATACCCTGGTATTCATTATCATGAGGAAAACCGCCTTCGAGATGGAGTTTTTCGTGGAAAGGATATTGATAATACGGAACCTAAGTGTAGTTGTTATGGGCCAACTCCTGATGAACGCTTTTTTATACAACGTTGTCCTCATCCCCAGGTTCTAAATACGACCATATCTAAGGATCTCGCATCAATTACCGAAGAGAGCAAAGCAAAGGCACAAGAATTAAGACAGGAAAGAATTCATCTCATCAAGATGAAAGTGAAAGAAATCACTGGAAAAGATGTTGACTTCGATGCAAGTAAGTGTTGTTTATATTAGTAACTAAATTTTGGGTGAAACACTGAGATTTCACGGACAGCGAAATTATTTCCCAAATGTATTTATTTATAGAAATGTTAATAAAAAAAGCATTAAAGTACTTTTACGCTCTTTATCTTATGATATCTAGTTTTTGAACTTCAAATAAGAAAAAGAAATTAAGTTTTCATATTCAAAACCTGTAAGATATTTAATATGAAATATACGAATATTATAGTTTTGAACTGCTTCTGCAAATATCTAAATAATTGATCATGTTCTTTCTACTAAAGGTTAAAACTCAAAATGGATAACAAATGTCCATCGCTGCTTATGGGACACCAATTAACACAACCATTCAAATTAAGCTTGCAAAACTTCTGCTCTAACATATTCTTTTCTGCTAGCAGCAGCTTCAAACAGATAAATCAAATCACTCACAAGTTCTCATTACAACAGCAGCTTTGACAAATTGCTGCGTCAACAGAACTCTACCGTTACTGATCCTTGCTCTCTAAACACTAATGTCATTTATTGCTTAAGTTTAACTTGATCTGCATTCAGTTGAAAGTTGATGGGAAAAAATTTTAAAAAAAGGAATGAATTAAAAATAAATGGTTATTTAAATAAACTTTAAGAAGTTTTTTCAAACTTGAAAAAATGTGATATAATATTCCAGAAGATAAGATATTGTTACAACTGATGTGAGTTTAGGAAGATAGTTGTTAGTTTAATGAAATGTTAGAATAGCGGTTGAATGATGTTTTTGATAAAATTATAATTTAATTTTTTCTAATTCTTGCAATCATACAGTGTAAATAATAACGATCTTAAAAAGTTTCTCAGGCAGCCTCTTTAGATCTTAAATATAAGAAAAATTGATATTAAATTTTACTATGTAGAGCTAAGGTATTTCCTACGCATTTTCAAAATGAAAGTTCGAATTACTTTTAATTAAAATGTTTGATCCATTTGCAGTGCAAACTAAAATACTTAATATTGCTACTATTGCTTAGTATTTAAAAAAAAAACATAAAGTCAGCTTATATGGCTTTAATGGTTCTCTGAGGACTGATTTAGTTTTTCAATTATTTATTATAGGATATTGAAATTTAATAAGGAAGTGTTACAACACCCTTCGCACGCAAAGTGTAATTTGTACTTTAGATTTAACTTAGAATTTTGAAGCAGTTACCGATAAGCTTTTATTAAGTTCTTTTTTCTTTCGAACCGTTATGCGCTCATTTTCTTTTACAGATTTTTTTGGTTAAGTATTTTTCGATTGTTAATGTTCACGAGTCTTTTCCTTACAGTTAACGTGTGATTTAAAAAAAGTTTAGTGTTATTCCCGTTTCACTTTTCCCTTTACAAAGGATATCGTGCAGCTGTAGTACATCTAATAAACTCGTGTAAATTTACGCATAATTAACATAATTTTCATGAGTCATGATTTCTGTTACCAGTTTTACTATAAAATATTTAATGACGAAGAAAGTAGAAGTTCATTTACAAGAAAAAATAATAAGTTATGATAATTTAATTTCAGAAATCTCTAAAAATACCTGCACGGAATTGAAAACTAGTGGATATTATCCTCTTCAAGGTATTCCCCTTGTATCCCTACACCTTTACTCAGATAGTATTCCCATTCCTGGAAAGAAGCCTAGAATAAATTTTCCAGAATCATGCTGAGTACCTGTCTTTTTCTAGACATAATATACGTCAGGAAATGTTTGAGTTTCAAACTCTGTTTTTAATTTTGAAATTAGCCAGAAAACACACTGAGGTATGCCAGGTGAACAGGTAGGCTGATCTATTTGGGCAATCTCTCTTTTTTTTCATCCAAAACTTCATTTACAATGAGGTGAATGTGTGTGAGAACTAAAAATTTGACGTAAAACTTTCTCATGAATCATTTTTTTTAGTTACAATTAGTCTAACCACTTCTTGATTTATTTATAATTCTTCAGCTATAAATATCATGCTTAACCGCTTTTTGAATTATATCGCAACTCTGTTTGATTATTTACTTCTAGGATCATCCGTCACATATTCTACATTTGATAATGTTTATTATTTGATCACATCTTATATATTATTGAATTGTATCTGATTTGTTCTGCTTTTAGGCACACTTTACTTTTCCATAGCAGCGTTTTAAATGCCAATTTAAATATTCGAATGCTTCAGTAGCTTTCATTAATTTTCCCTCAAAATTTGACATGACCCGCTCTAAATTTCAGTCGCTCATTTTCACGTAGAAGTGAACACAACGATACCTATTGTCTTCTCAAGATTTAACAAATATCTGCTTTTATTAGCTTGAAATTTAGGTATGAATTTATTCACACATATTCAAAGAAAATTGGTACAGAATTTAGGTACAATTACTTCACGAATAACGTTCTTCAGCCATAATTTATATGGCAAATGGCATAATTTGTATGGTATGAAAATATACAGCAAAACTAATAACGAATTAGTGCAGGGAATATTTAGATATGATACAACTTTTTTCATATAAAAGGGAAAAGTGCTCTTCCTGTTATGTTAAATATTTATTGCAAACTGAAATCCTAAATTCTAGCAATATTGCTCTATCTATAAAATTTCGCACTTTCCCTGCCCATTTTCAGTAGCCAGAAGTACTGTTTGGAAAATCAAATACAGTTCGGATATTAATAAATATATTTGGTATTTCAAATAAAGGAAAAATGATTTATTTTACTAATAAAGATATTTTTATTGAAAAAGTTAAGAAATTAACGTGTTGTGTACATGAAACGTTGGCGTTCTATTGTAAAAAAGCATTCCATTTATTTTGAACCACGTTTTTACATTATTTAGGGTCTTTTGACTCTGAAGCTGAAGACCTAGCAGCCGATGAACAAGTAGCTAAGCTTTTTGAAGCCGAGAGACTAGAAGGAAAGGTAAGTTTATCAATCAATAAAGATAAAATTTGTGATTTCGTTCTTTATTTGAATGGGTTTCTGTTTATTAAATTTTTGATTAAATGTGCACATATATTTGACTTTTGAATTTTTTCTAGTATAAAGCTAACTCGGGCCATTAACATCGCCACTTGTTTTCATTGCTGATTTGTATAATTTTAAAGAGAAGACCATTTAGAAATTTTGTTCAATGTTTACTTAAAGTTTCTTGAGCATAGTCAAAAAAGATGTAGCATCAGCTTCTTAGATTTCGCCAGAAAATAGAACAGCCTGGGCTTGATGCATAAATGCGCAGGGCCGTTCCTAGCGGGGGTGCAGGGCGTAAAAGTACGCGGTTGGCTAAAATCACGGGCAGCGGGACTCTCGCGATGCCACGCCTAAATATTTTAAATTCATTGTAAATTATTATCCTAATTAAGTACTTTTCATACAGTTTGTGATATGTAAGTAGTTAGTGAGTATGAAATAAAAATTTTATTAATCATTGAGCTTTTTTAGTCCAAAGGGATTTAGTCCCGAAGGACTATTACTTTCGTTTTGCGATTTTGCGTCGGAAACACAAAAACGGCGTATCACTTTTCAAATTGTTGCCACTAAATGTTATCGCTCTGCATTAAATTTTAAAAAATGAAAAATCTGCATAAATGTATGCATGTTTTTTTTTT
>KK118640.1:523271-541769 GCA_000611955.2 Stegodyphus mimosarum
ATCGGAAGTTCTAAAGATATGCTCATTTTAAAATTATTTTGCGATATTGCTGTTGAACTGATTTTTATGGTTTAAGTGCGAAGAACATCATATTTAATAAATAAAGGTAACACACAAAACGTTAATAAACGCCCCTTTGGACGTAATCTAAAATCTGAAACCTTTCAGATTTTTTACATTTTTTTTTTTTTAAATTTGGGGGCGGCAATCTTAGGAAAGTATGCGGGCAGCCAATGGCCTAGGAACGGCCCTATTGTTTGGATGATGAGTTAGTCTTATAGTCTTATAGTTTCGATACAGACTGCTTTAATTGCATAAATGCGCTCGTTAGTTATATGATGATGCCGCTACTAAGATTCTCTGGTGGACATCGAGCGCATAACCTGGGAAATAATAGCATCGCAGAACTGATACTTACAATGACTTTATAGATTTTGTCACAGTACATAAAATGTGTTATTGTTCATTATCTCCAAACGTCATGCAGCTCAAGCCCACAAAATGAAAGAGTAAAATATTAAGTTCACTGAAATTAAAGTGGATTGTTGCGGTCTTTTTGCACTTGCTGTTGAAACGCCATGACAACTCGCATGACAACTCGCAGTATTGCTCAAGCCCGTTATTTATCAGTGACCCATATTCTCACCAAATATTTTGCTTTTGTTTCTGACATAGGGCCTTCCAATGACCATCATCATTTATCTATTGCTGCTCAAAATTTTCATAATATATTTAGCAGTACCTCGAAAAAAATCACGGATTGTGTTATGAAAGTTTGTAATGAAATAAAATGTTACAACAAGCTTAATGATATCTTTAAATGAGAGTCATAACTTCACAATTAAGAAAACAGAAAATTTTAGTGGCGAAGAAACTAGACAAGAAGCATTAGAATCAATTAAAAGCTTCAAAAGCAATGAATCATAAGTGTTGTCTTAACTGAAAAGACTAGATTATACTTCTCTCATTTATGGTAAAGTACTCGTTAAGGTACACTTATTCGTACCTCCTTGAAATACCTCTCAAGTAGTACTGTCTATTTATTCTTTTTATTTTACATCTTTTAAGCAGCATTTCCAATTAATTTTTCTTCATAAAAAGTCTGATGTGTACACCATATGACTTCCTTGTACGGAATATTAAATTATACGCAATTTTCCTGCATTTAATTTAAACATATTGGGCTCTAGTGTAGAATTGGGTGCCCCTTGTTTTTTGGCGAAAAATTTTGTTCAGTTTTGGCGATGAAACCCCATTTCTGTTTACTATGAGAGTTTTAACATGGTTTTAACTTCTTGATTTATTTAACTGAAAATAAATCGATGTGCACATGGACAAAGTCAAAATGTGCAATAACTAGTTTGTGTAATTCTCTGATGTTTTTTTTAAGTGAAAATAGGTCGATGTGTACATGGACACGAACTTTGTGAAATTCTTTGACTTCTTGTTTTGGTTTTGTGTAGCGGCCATCTTGAAATTGTGTCGTATTGGCGCCGATCTTGGCATCAAAATAGAATCGCCAAAAAACAAGGGGCACCCAATTGTAAACTTTTACCACATATTGAATTAACAGTTAACGAGTTTTGAATTAAATCTACTTCGTCGATAGCGCATAAACCACAATGGAATAAATGCACTCTTTAAAGTTCACTATATGTATTTACCATAGCCACACTTCGGCGCTAGGTTCACTTAACAGCGTTACATCTCATTCCTTTTATGTGATGTGATTCATTATTTATGTGATGAGATTCATTATGAGTAAAAATTATAGCATCTGAAGAATAACCCCAAGTTCTATTCAAATACTATTATAAATCTGAAACGTTGCATAAAAGAAATTAAACAAATAAAAAAGAAACAGTTTTCGCAGCCGATTCAGCTCCGCTTACCTAATGCGCATGCGCTACTGATTAATTCAGTTCTCATTTCGGGGTAAGGCAAAAATATATAAAAATTAAGAATATTTTCATTAAAAATTGAAAAATATAGAAAAACATAAAACACCAAGTACAGTTAAAACAATTTAAAAAAATTTTTACAATTAAAATTACAATTTGTACTCAAAAATGAGCTACTAACTTGAATGATAATTCCAGAATGAATGAAGCATAATTTAATTCGGAATAATAAAAGAAGACGTTACTTTGTTGTTGCGAAGCTTAGTTTCTCTAGATTGGCAACAAATCCACTATTCTGCTAAGTTTCAAATGTAAACAATTATGGCTGCTATCATAACCAAAAATTAGGTTTAGCCGCACTTAAAAAACTTTTAAATTGTTGATAATTCCACAATTATTGCATGCAGGTTAACTAAAGGCATAAAAATCTTAACTGAAAGATAAGAACAACATAATTCAACACGTTAAAGCAAAAAATGCGCAATTTACAAACTTATAAGAATAAAGAAAGTGAGCTCACTGAGCCGAGTAACAAAGTGGATATATATATACATATATTTATATACTTTTGGTGCGGCCGATTGCAAGCAAAATGTCAGGTGCACATCTACATGTAAAATTTCAATGTTCTGAGGCTACTCGTTTTTGAGTTATGCGAGATACATACATACATACGTACATATGTACGTACAGACGCTATGAAAAAATCTCTTCAGAATCCATTTTAAATCAGTTTTATAAATATTTGGGGGGAAAAGAGTCCTTTATTCTGTCCTTACATACGGATGTCACTCAAAAACATCGTTAAGTTGCATTCGATAGTGGTCAAAATAGATGTTTTCGTTGAAATATGGTACCCGAAAATTTTCGCGATTACAATATTTCCTTTTACTTCGTACAAGGAAGTAAAACTATCTATAGAATTGCAGCAAGTACGTGAATGTTTAACTAATAATCAAAACTTCTTTCCAAATATAAATTAAACAACAAGTAAAAAAAATATAAAAAAGCTATATATGAAAAGCACAAAAATATTACATATACGGTAAAATACATTTGGTTACCATGAATTATAAAAATTTCGATAAAATTTAAAGTAAGTAATAAAGACGATTTTGATAATACTTTTAAATGAGTATGATCAGAAAACTTTCAAAATAATAATACATTCACCCCCTACAAATTCAGAGAAAAGAAGAATTCAAAATACGCCGTAAGAAAAATAACAGCTTTGCTGTCAAATGACGAAGACACTAATCGCTTTAGAACATCCAAGTTTGAAAGTTACTTTCTGCACGCACAGCTACAGGACACAGCACTCAATCATAAGCACTTGAAGTCTACGTGCATTGAGGCGGTAAAATATTAATGAGGAAATTTCTAAGATATGAAGCCATTCTTTTATCTTGATGACAGCATTGATTTCTGATGAGGTATTTTTTGTTCACTTTATGGGATAAGATGTTTGAAGATTTTATGCCGTTTCTCTCTTAATGGAGCTGCCATCCTCCCAATCGATGCCAACACTTAAACTAACTGAATGCTCTATTTCTTTCTGCAAATAAAATAGAGTATATTGCAAGCGTTATCAGACACTTAGTCCGAGAAGAAAGTAAAATTTGAGTCTCTAAAAGCTATAATATTTGTGGTTAAACATGAAAACTGAAATTCGATTTCTTGCTCTGATATCGCAAAATGATGTTCAGATCTAGTTATCGAAAGTAATTCCATTTATTTAAACTGAAAAAAGAATTTTTCTTTAAAGATTTTCCAAGTTTTTGCTAGTTTAAGCACACACTTCTTTTCGCCATTATTTGATTAGTCTTCGAGAAGCTGTCTTTTAATAACGTGTCTAGACAAATCTGTAAGTGCCTCCTAACTATTTTTCTGTTTGCATATGGCATTTTGCTATTATTTTAAATTATATTCCGATATTCTCACCTAGAGGAAAATGAAATTTAAAACTCATGCTAGAAGTATGTTACTCAGATAAAAGGGCTATTGGAAAATTTTTGAGAATGACTCCATTTTTCTTTCTCGATGTCAGATATGGTAACCCTGCAGTAGATTTGTAAAAAAAGAATATATATTAAATTATTTCTCAAGTTTTACGTAGTCTAAATGCATACTTGATTGGCTTATTTACCTATTACTTGATTAATCTTCCCATATGTAATTCTGGATTTCCGAAAATTATTTAAAATGAAGCTACTTCTTGGGAAGAACCTAATTTCATCAGAGAGATCAGACGGTACTTCGCCACTTCTTCACAAAATGAAAGTTTTGCTGTATTTTTAATCTAATCGAATTTCTCATTTACTTATTCTATAAGGAGTTAAACGCGTTCTTTCCACGTGAGCTAATGGTCAGTTAGAAAACTGGAATGTTTTGAGTTAAGTTCATTGCAAAAATCTGGCTAAGCTCTTTAAGATTCTCTCTTTTCTTATAAAAAATCCTGTAATTCATGCTTGTTTTTACTTTTTTGCTCCTTTTATTTAATCTTTGATTTAAATATTTATAGGGCGAGGTAAAATAGGAAGTGTGGCAAAATAGAGCCTAAATGCCTAACTGGTTGGCAAAATAATAGCTGCTTGTTTTTGCAAATTTTCACTCGTGTATAAGAGTATAAGAATCATATGAGAGTATAAAATGTAGTTTAAAAATCTTTGCATGCATTGCAAAAGTGTGCTGCGTTTCAATAATGTTTAATCTTCTGAAGTCAGAGGGAAATATTTATCCTCTTTACTGAAGACGAATATCCCTCTAATTTGTTTTCCATAACTAATTAACTATTTTAATTTAGATGTGTACTTTCAGTTGTGCTTATAATAAAAACAATTCTTGTTTTATTTTTAATGGAATAATTCGTACATGCAAATATTTATAACACATAATTATTCCCGACTGTTGTTTGAATTGCAGAACCAAAACTTTTTGACCGCAAGCTCAACATTGCCTCCAGCGCCTACTCCTGTACCTGTGTCAGACCTCGCACCAATACCTAGCAACGAAGAAATATTTGGTAAGTACATAAGTCTCATTGGAACTGCTTTTTAAGTATGTTACCGAAAATATCTTCTTATGACTTTTATTATTGTCACCTAATGTCTTTCAAGAATTGTGGGAAATAAAAATTACGACCGCAGTTTTTTTCTAATTCATGACATCCTCCTTGCATTTGAACATATTTTCGACAGCAGAGAAATTGCTAGAGTATTTTAAGGAAGAAAAATTTTAGAAAATGTAACCCTTTCAAGTGTCTCATAAAAAGAAGTTCTTTGTGCTTATCGTAACGATTTTTTTTAATTTTAAATTGATGTTATTTACATAACACAAAAACAGTGTGTTATCAACAAATGAATGCAAGAATTAGCCAGATTGGAGATAATATTTTGGATTTAAAGGTTATATTTTGTTGAGATGTAGTTCAAATTATGATTTTAGTTACAAAATATTATCTAAATTCCAAAAGAGTAATGAAGAACATTTTTGAATTCCTTTACAGTTGAAACACAAGCTCATGATATGCAAATATTAAACCAATAAAAAAACTAGGCAATGGGTTAGAGTCATTAGGTTTTCTGAAGCAGGAGACGTAAAAAATGTATAGTGCCTTCGCCGGGACTCAAACCCTGGACCTCTCGAATGCGCATAGATTATGCTTCCGATTAAATCACGAAAGAATGCGAGAAAATACATTATGAACTTAATCAGATTTTGAAAACTTGCTGGAGTTAAATTTAGTCTCCATCAGCTTTCGACTGAGCAGTTTCGGCATTTATTGACCGATCTCAGATCTTTTACTGTGATTCAAATTCTTCCCGGAAGTTTTTTAAATTTCATTGCATTTATAATTTCTACGGTTTGGCTTGAATATCTTCTACAGTCATCATTGTGCACGAGAATCTGATTTATAATTAATAACTAGAGTTAAAATGTGAATTTCTCATAATTAGAGCAGCCAAGGAAAGCTAGGAATATAAAGAAACTAACTTTGACATTTTTTGACAAAATGTGGATTGGTTTTGCACTGTAGGAATTTCGTCACTCTTGAGAACAGACAATTAATCTTCATTTTTTATATTTAAAGGATGCTGAGAGAAGACGATCGTTGCAAAATCCCTCACTTAAAGGACGGGATCTGGTGTCACAGCAAAATTGCACCAAACTACAATGTTCTGAAAATATAGCAGTTTTTGAGTAATTCACAATGTTCCTTCCTCCTATTTTATCGCTAGATTTAGAACCCTGTGACGGTTCTTTATATACCAGATTGAAATCCAAACTGACCTTTTGGTTTTCTAAGGGACGGGAACGGAAATGCGGAGAATGCTAGATATGCTTCAATTTGAAGATTTCTGGGAGTCATTCAAATCATAATGCAAACTGTAACATAGCTACATTAACGCAGGATCTTACTGTTTGAAACGAACTGCATCATATTTATTTCACGTAAATTTTCAAAATTGTTCAAGTCTTGTATGATATTTAGCTCAGCATATCATTGTTTGGACATTGTGTGGGGTTCCACTCTTTTATTTAACAGTTAAATGTGGGGAACTTCTTACACCAATAAGCGCATAATCGCTTGAGTGTGTGAACAAAGACGTAAGGCTCAATAAGGGTTGATTACCCTTTACTTCTAAAAATAAGATGTAACGCAGTCGGCTCCTATCTCAGAGCGTACAGCAAATCCTCCACTTGGGCTTGAACTCAAAGTATAGAACTAAAGCTTAACTAAAAAGATATAACCGAAGCTATCAGGATTCTAAGTAGTTGTTCCCTAAATCTCAATTAAGTAGGCGAAGCTATCAAGGGCCTGAAGTGCGGCCGAGCGTTGTAATAGCTTACAGAGAGACGTAGCCAAAAGAAGTCAGAAACTCTGGCTCTCTAACGAAGTCAGTGGAACATCGACTTAAATACTACTCTTACTCATTTGCATCAAACGCGTTTCAGAAAATACATTCTTGTAGGAAATTCTAAGCTGAAATTAGGAGAGACAGGAAAGTGTGATAAGCTTAAAGTAACTGTCATAAACTTAGGATAAATCTTACAATTGCTTATCCATTTATTGGGAAATATAATTGTTTTATGAAGACTCTGCATGAATGTCTTCCCGATCAAATATGTGTAGTGCTGAGCTCGACCTGCTAAGTTATAATTCAATGTTAAGTTTTAGTTTTCACTGTACGACAGTGGTTTGTTTATGCTTGCCTGAGCATGATCCAAGCGTGAACGAACTATCTTTATCTCATACCATGATGTTTGGTTGAGCAGCTACAGCTAGAGAAAGTACTCTTGACAATGTTCTCCGTTATTTCATACTACCCTTACTGTAGATTAGCATGCCAATGATATTTTGCCACTAGTTATGCTACCTTCTTTATTATATTGCAAATGGAAATTTTCATTTGATTTAAAAAACGTCAGCCCAGTGCTTGGCTACACACAGTACTGCTCATCCAAAGATGCATCCGTAACGTCGGCACCTTTTTGTGGACAGCTCAGTTGCCCGACCTCTCTATGATTGTAATATGCTTGAAAATAAGGAGAAGCACGTAATCTGCTTAGAATGTTAATAAATTGATCAGCAAATTTGTCAATATCTGAGACGTTGCAACTCAAGATACTATGTTCTCACTTCTAGTTAGTTGCTATAGCTGTATGTATTGTTATATATCAGGATACTATACGTGCAGGAGACAGCTAATTTCTATAGCTATACTGTGATATCTATTTCCTATAAATGAGAGAGAAATGACGCACTATTGACCTTTTCTTCTTAAGTAAGAGACCGTTTCATAACTGTGTCCCGGCAGAACGGTACCGCATTTTATGCAGGTTGAACGCTGCATAAAAAGACTGAAATCTTCATAGCAGCACTTATGCTAATTCGACGTTTTTCATAAAGGTACAAATCTGTGTTCTTTAACAGGAATAGCCAGAAATTCAAGAACTGAATAAACTAAAACAGTGGTTTCCCAAATACAGGTTGCGTCGTGAAGTAATTTTCGTTGAAGTATATTAAAAAAGAGTAGATATTTAGAAAAGTAAAAAGGCAAAAAATATTTATTATCAATCAGTTAAAACTTTTTGTTCCACCCCTTCTTTCTCTTTCAAACAGGGTAACTTTTTCTAGAGAATGCTTAGAAAGCAATTTTTTTCCCCAGAGTTTGCAAGTCGCGATGCTAAAATTTTTTAGAAAACACTAGAACGAGAAAAATATGAAAGTGGAGTGAAATTGGCGATTTTAAATTTTGTAATTCTTCTTGCAGGGAAGATCGATGAACTAAGAAGAAAGCATGCTGTGGAAATGGCTGATTTTGAAAAGGCACAGACAATCAACAAAGCCCGTACGACGCAAGGTTTACAGGAGAAGTTACAAGCAAGAAGAAGTCGCAGAAGTCGGATGCAAAACCACGAAAAAGAAATTGAAGCATTACAATCTGCGTGATACTTTAAATGTCTCAAATAATGTGCACTTTCATGAAACTGTTCCTCTGGTTTTAAATATAGAAAATTTAATTATATTTTAAAGCTAATTTATTCCACAACAGATTTGTTTTAAAACACAAACTTAAGTTAAACAAATATTATCTAAAGTAATATATGTCTAAAGTTAAGTTAAATAAATATTAGTTACAATTTTACAGTAAATGCATACACAATTTAAATCTGAACTGTGCTTTTGCTTACTCAAAGTTAAATAAATTTACTCTTCTGTTTATTCTCATCTTCACCTTACACATTAATTTACGCAAGTAAAAAGGTTTTGTGAAAACCAAAATTTTTATTTGTATTTACATTTTTTTCTTTATTTCTTTGGTAAATACCTGAAAATATAGTGAGAAGATTTGTTTAGCATTTTTCATCATTGAAATTGTTAGTTGTATTTACAGTACTTCTAAATGTGACATGGCTATGCTCTATAAATATTTAATATTTTATAACTGTTACGATTGTCTTAAATTATATGTGGTTCACGGCAAAGAATGATTGTGATATTCTAATTTTATGGATGGAAAATTTCTACAAATTTAGATTATATAGAAAACGTTATCCATTTGCTTTATTTAAAAATAAGAAGATGGATTCTTACAATTAGCAATACAAACATTTATGGTTCTGGAAAAATGAATTTGTTTTAACAGAATAAAAAAATGCAAATTGTTTTTACCAAGCGTTCATGTTTATGTTTAATATAAACATATAATTATGTTTGAGAAAAGAAACAACAAAAACGAAAAATCATATTATCATAAATAATACTAATAGATTGAAATTTACTTAATATTTTAACTGAAGGCTTAATATGAATAACTTTTAACTGAACTTTGTTAGCAACTGTGGTAACTTTTCAACTTTGTTTCGAATTATTTAGCTCGTCATTTAAAGAAAACCATTGTGTGAATTTAGGACTTAATCATTTTCTTTGGACAGTAATTCTTTTCTTTCCCTTATTTTTATGTTAAATTATAGTCCAAATGTACTGAGGTCATCAATCAAAGAGTGCCATCTACTAATCAGATAGTAATATGTAACTATTTTTAACCTCTGAAATTTGTCATCCAAAATATGAATTCATATTTTTGTACCTCCATATGTCATGACAGGATTAATTTAAGACAGGTTGTCGGAGAATGAGTATTGGGATTTTATGAGGTTTCTGTAAAGTGTGTATTTTGGAAAAACGCAAGAGCTTTTATTTGTACCATTCAAGAGGTTTACGCGCGTGCGCGCTATGTACATATGAAAGTAGTCTCGTTGTATATGAGGCCATATACCTTATAAACGGTTGTAAAAATCACATAGGTGTCGAATTTGGATCTGTGAACATCTGTGTGTGACACTATGAAAATTCTCTTAAGGTCAGGTTCCATCGAATCCAGCAAATACAATTGGAAGATTCTGAGTTATAGAACTTATTTCAATACGAAAGAGAGCATCCCACTTTGGGAATCGTGTGTAAGACAATTTGAAAGCTCAATATTCAATACTATGAACTGACAAAAATATACCTATCTCATAGTCCGCAACCTCGCAAGAAGTCCTGACCTTACTCCACCAGACGTGCCTTCTCCGGGATTCGAACCCGGGCCCCCTTTGGCATCGCAGTCGGCTCCCCATACCGTCTGGGTGTCTCTGAAAAGAATGTTAAAATATTAAAAAGCTCTTCAGCTGAAAAACACAGAACTTCTCAGATTATGGCAGAATACAACATTCTCTTTAACTCGCCCATTTCTAAAATACAAGGTGTCCAGCAAAGGAATCAAAAGATCGTTAGAGGACTGCAACAAGCGGTATACTTATTGTGAAAGCTTCAAGACTGTTACTCAGAAGATTCCAAATAATAGTTACAAAAGCTGCAAACATATGACGTTGTGATCGCAATACGCAGTGTGTATAAATAGCGCTTCAAAAGACATTGAAGCTCACAGTATGGAGACGCTTAGCTTCTGAGTGAGAAAGTGCTTGTTACCCTCGCTCTGTTCTCCACGTGATTCAATTTTTTGCATCGCTGATTGCTACTAGTAAGTGCTTATAGTAAGTTTGTACAGGAATCCCGGTTCATAAATTCAGTCAAAGAGTGCTTGTCTAGTGTATTCTATTGATTTATTTTCAAGTTCTGTGTGAATTTTCTGATGTTTCAGATCTTTCTACTTACTGGACTTTGCCATTTTTTTCCTTGAAGTTTTGACGACTAATTTCACAAAATCTAGAGGAGTTTTATTCAGTTAATGATGAGTGAATTTGTTAGGCTCATTGAGCATAGCCAAAATTCTTCGCTAAACAATGATGAATCCATTACGTATCCAATTTTATCTACCACGGCTCCTGTTCTGTTGAAAGAATTTCCTGAGTTACTGAAAACTGATATAACGGCTGAACGACTGAATGGACATAGTTCGATAGACTGAAAAATCCCCATTAGTAGTATGAAAAGCGATGCTAGTCTAGTAGATGTTGATCAACCTCCTCTTCATCATCGTTTTGAAGTACTCGCCGATAACCTTGAAGACGATCCTGATGCCCACGAATCATACGCTCATACCACTAAATGCGGAGGATAACTTAAACCAAAGACGAAAGCGAACCGAATGGCTGAAAAATTATTAACAGTCAGGATAGTAATTCATTTTCGCAGGTTTTACAAAATCATGAAGTTGCAGCCACAGTAATGTGGCTTCTCCTGTCGAGGTTGCCGAGAAGCCGATTGATGTGAGTACATCCCAGATGGAAATTTCAGTCCGGCCAGTCGGAAAGGCAGATAAGATCACATGCTAGTACGTGCCAATCGAAAGTAATGCCCATGACTTGGCTGACACAATTTGATCTGATGGACAACTGTCTCTTCCTAATCGACTGACGACTTAAATGTCGCAAACTGGAAGGACTTCACAGAGTTGCTCGAAAAAGAAGGGATTAGTGAATTCACGGCTGAAAAGAAATGTGAGGGTCATTGCGAGATCCTCCCAAACATTTCAGATACTCATAGGAAAATGACTCCGATTTCTGACAAACATGGACTTTCTTACTACTCTTATCTTCTTTTTGAAGAAAAGAATTTCAAGGTGATTATTCGAAATCTCCCGATAGATGTCGATCTGGCATTTATTCAGGAAAAACTTGTTGAAAAACATTTCAAAGCGCTCAAGTTTGAACAGCTAATGAGACAGCGAGGAACCGAAAAGGAAAAAAATGCCTCTCTTCCTACTGACACTTCCAGAAACTACACAAAACGTAGCAAGCTGAATTTAACAAATTTAATATACATCAACGTTGAGCTATACAGAGGTCGGCGTGGGCCTACTCAGTGTTTTCGATCCCAGCGCTATCATCATGCATAAGCAGCGTGCCATTACCCGCCACGTTGCAACAAATGCGCTGGTGATTGTGAAAGCCAAGACTGTCTTCTCCCAAAGGACTATGAACCTAAATGCGTAACTGCTTGGAAAGACACACGAGCAACTGGAGAGGTTGTAAGGCCTTTCCCAGGCAAAGACCAGATGTCACGGCTATGAGCCTGACCATTGGTGATAACTGTATTGCCAATAAATCGTACGCTAACGCGATTAAGTCTGTTAGCTTTGCTGATAAAATCCTCAAAGCAATTACAGAGGCACAGAAGGTCACGAAAAATCTTTCAGACGTTATACGCTACTCCATGACTCTAGTTATTTCGCCGGAGATAACCGATTCAGAAACTAATCATGACCAATAGACACCTCCGTAAAATGTCACCTGTAAAGGTAATGACTTGGAATGCTCGGAAAATCGCAAATAAAATCGGTGATTTACAGGACTTTCTTTCCCATTCACAATGTTGATATCACCCTAAACACAGAAACACATACTCCCGCACATTCACTAAGCATCCAAATTATCGTTGTTATCACTGTGGCAGGATGAGTCACAGAGACGGTAGAGCACTCATCTACCTAAAAAGAAGCTTTGATTCTTTGATTTGATATGCTTCAGATAATATCCATGGTTTTAACGAAGTCGGAGTTTCTGGCAAATCCCCAATTATGGAAGCATGATTTCTGTGCGATATACAACACCTTCACAGCTTTTCTTTTTGAAACTGCTGGTCCACTTCAAATTACAAAAAAAATTCCAAATGAAGCTTATATTCATGGTTCAGCATTTATATTTAAAGACACGAATTTTGTAACATTTACGAAATCTAACACTTCATATATTTCTTCGATCTTTATATTTATGTTTAGGAAAATGTTGTAATCCTGAATAGAAAAATGAAACTTAATCTCGTACGACAAAAAATTAACCAAGATATTTGATGTTATATTCGGAAATCTTACTCAAGGGTACACAAATTGAGAAACAAAATGTTTACATTTGAACGTAACTAAAAATAAAATAACAGTTAAGAAAGATTTATCTTACAGATTAAATGATGAACATTTTTATATGATTTTATGATTATTATGAAAAGAATTAAATAGTATGAAATTTTTTAAAACTGAGATCTTATTCAAAGAATATTACAGAATTATTCGTGTTCTAGGAAACATTGGCAAGCTTCATTATGGACATGTACCCAACTCATAATATTATTAGCATTAAATAAAAAGGAAAAGATATGTAATTTAATAATTTTTTGAATGATTACCAGATTATGATCCTAAAGTTATAAAATTTCATACGATTATTAATAAGTTACTTTTAGATTTATAAATTACTAGTTAGAAAATTCTTTCGGCATGCCAAATAGAACAAAATTATAAATTAAAGTATTATTGAGCGCAAAAGAATATCACGAGAATTGCATTTATAGTCATTGTCATCTGTGAGTGATTTGATCATATTTTGCATCTAGATAATAAAGAGAACTTTTGTTCACATCCGATAGATTAGTAAATTTAAATTAAATAAAGTAGTAATACTTCTCTCAAGCAAAATTAGTTTGGTAATAAATCTAACTTACGGTATAATGCAACCCTTTCTCCCAGAATGTTTTGTTATGCATTCTCTGTGTAACTTGTTAAATTAGAGAATTATTTAAGGAGCATAACTTCAACTCATTCATGGAATAATAAATCTATTTCACTAAAACCTATTTAGAACACACTACTAATGCTACTCCGCTATAAACGTCGTCATATTTATTATGAATTTGGGTATAATCACTTCCACCAGAAAAAACGGTTTTTAATATATTAACTTCCATTGCTATAATAAATGGCCTTTCATTAGAACTGATTTCCAGCAGACCTCTATAATTTTAAGCTTATTTTGTGAGTATTCCAATACCCACATGAATCAACATATTCAAACCAACGTTCTCTGCATGGGATCTGAAAACATGCTGTTTACGTAGTAACTTTTTCGCTTCATTTTCAGTTCGTGCTATCTTCAGCAAGTTAAATTTGAAGACCCTCATGTACAATTTTCACTACCACGTGTGAGTGAAATTTTTATTTTACTCCTTAATCTGAAATAAAGGTTCTAACTAGATATTATCGCTTACTAACAGAAATTGTAGAATAATTGTACCTTTGAAATGAACGTAAATATCACGACTTCGTTTCTAACACTTTAGAGTTCTGTTTATTTACAGTGTCATGGAAATGAATATAGACAACTAATTTAAGAACCTCTACATTATCTTCTGTCACGCAAGCATATAGTATTCTCAATGTACTACATACAGACAGAAATCAGTTTGTGAAGGTGGCATATTAGGTTCACTTCCTAAATCTTCTGCTTGAAAAACATATGCTGTTTTAAATGCTATACTTTGCCCAAAACTTTATATGGTATTTCAGTAAGAATGACGCCATCCAGAACTGCCATGTTGATCTAATTACATAGAAAAGAATTTATTTCCTCAAAGTTCTCTTATCTTTTTCTACCTCTTGAATACTTTATCATGCCATATTTCTCTATTTAGCATAATGTAGTCATTCTTTGTTTTCATATTTCATGAATTATGTAGGACTTTTGAGCGTCAACTTAATTAGTGTAGTAAGCCTGAGTCACAGTACAAAATGTTGCTTGCAATGGTTTTTCTAAAACAAGGCATTTATGATAATTTTTAAAAGAAAACAATTTGATCTTTAACTCCAAAACAAGTCTGAAAAGCTTCAGAACTTGGATGCAATTCTATTCTTTCTAGTAAGCGGGAAATAGACCTAGATAAAGTAACTCCACAAAAATGTTTTGTGACTTAAATGCTTTTGTTACCAAGGGTAACATGTAGCTGTTTTAAATTTTTGTTTCAATTTTACACAGTTTACTGCCATACGTTAACTGTCTCCATAAGTCTCGCCAAATTAAAAAAATTTCAACTTAAAAAGTTTCGATAACAATGCAACTTAGTTAATGCCGAAAATCATGAAATTGCACAGATATTTTTTAATCAGAAAATTTCGTTGCTGATTTTAGTTACACTTTTATTGCCAGGTTTTATTTTCAAAAGCCAAAATCACGTAAGTTTATTTAAGATGACTCATTATCTGTCTTCATTTGGCGCCCGTAAGTACCCACAGATGACACAAGGCACAGACGGATAACAAATAATACGACGTTTATGCTATAATCACTAGATATCACCAAGTTTCGAGCAGGCAACATTCACACCAAAACGGCAGCTACCTCTGTCCCCAACTTTACTGGAAAAGCCATTCTCTGCTCATCGTACCACAAGCGGACAAATCCATTTGACTTGATTGAGAGGGGATAAGACCTGAAGAAGCTTTACACTAATAGGAGTAGACAGAAGTCATGTAGTTCATAGCGCTGAGCGGCTGAACTTCTTGAAATACACTCACTTCCAAACGTTAAGCACGGAGAGGAAAATGCTAATTTCCTGAAGCCAATCAGAATTGAAGAGGATGCAATTCGCTGCAGAGGTAGGTGGAAGTATGCAAATATGTTAGGTAACAGCCAATCGCGATTTCATGTCAAGAAATATACAAAAAAGGCAGTCTAATAAGAAGCCAGCTTTATGAAGGGTTACAGAAGTTGATTGTAAGTGCTGATAGAAGGTCTTTTAAACTTTCGTACAATTTGTTTTCAAGACATACGTGTTTCTGTGACTTCCAGAACACGAGTGGAAGATTCTAAGCGCTGGCGTGCTGTGGGACGCATTGAAGCAGGACAGCCGATCACAAATGTTGCTTTTTTCTTCAGAGTTTATCATTCTGTAACTTCACGTTTATGGAAACAATTCCAAACCACACAGACAGTTGTCCGAAGGCCCGTAGCCGGTCGCCCAAGGGTTACAACCCCCGCGGAAGATCGATATATCGATATATTGCTACTGTAGCCAAGCGGAATCGCAGAGCGACCTCCACTTGTGTGACATCTATGGTTACAGCGTCCATTGGTAAGGCGATATCTGCAGCTACTGTACGCCAAAGATTACATATGAGTGGACTGTACGCCCGGGTACCTCGATCAAGGATCAAGGAAGTGCAACTTACGGAGTTCATAGGCAATTACGCCTTTACCTCCACATCATCAAAGAATTTAAATCACCAAAAGAGGGGATTGTCTAATAGGGTAAAAATTTTGAAAAGCCTAAGTGCCTTCACACTGAGACAAAAAAGGTAAAAACTCAGAAGGTCTTAATTTTGCGCCGAAAAAGGGCCAGAATGATTTAGATTGGGGCAGTCATCATATAAATTTAGACTAGATAAATAAAAGGTGGAAGTTTCCTTGAACCTTGATAATCGTGTTTTGCATACGTCAGGATAGAAAAATAGGCAGCGGAGAGGTCAAAGACCTTTTAAGATGCGCGTTGTTCAGAGGAGGGAAGGAAGGGGGGCCCTGGTTACAGGTTGAAAAAGTAGTTCTTCCAGTGATCAGCTGGGAGGGAGAAGTTTCGTTTTTGACCGCTATTCAATGCAGTATTTAAAAGGCCGAAAGTGACGTTGTTAAACGCCTGAAAGAGTTCCTTCTTAAAGGAAGAATAGAGATATTATCAGTTAACTGGGTACCTCGAGTTTGTGTTTCTCTATCCGTCCAATCAAGAGGGGCACGATTACAGTGGTGCCGGGAACACGTCAATTGGAATGTGTCTGATGCCGTGTTTACTGATGAGTCAAGATTTACTCTGAAGCCAGATGACAAGCGTATAAGGATATGGCGTGAACAACGAACACGCAATCAGTCCCAAAACATCACCGAACATCACGCATTCCGAGGCGGAAGCATTATGGTGTGGGCAGGGATTTCTTTATGATATCGCAGCGAGGTGCACATCTTTAAACGGGGTTCTTTAACGGCTGTTCGGTATCGAGATGAAGTCCTAGAACCCATTGTGAGATTGTACGCTGCAGCAGTTGGCCCTACTTTTGTTTTAATGGACGATAACGCACGTCCCCATAGAGCTGACATCGTCGATGACTACCTAGAGAGTGAAGGGATTGCGGGTATGGCGTGGCCAGCATATTCGCCCGACCTTAATCCCATTGAAAATCTTTGGGATGGCTCTCGGCCGTGCTGTATCTTCACGTTTCCCACCTCCAGCCACTCTTATTGAGCTGGAAACTGCTCTACAAGAAGAATGGCGATTGCTTAATTCTGCGGTGGTTGACCAACTAATTGAAAGCATGGTCACAAAGTGTAAACTTTGTATACAGATGAGGGGGATCACATACCCTCTTAATGTCCTTTTTTCATTTTATGCTGTTTATTTTCACTTTATACATAATTCTGTTTAAGTCTCCAGTATATCATTATCTGATAACTTACAAAAATTTAATATTGTTTTCATTTCTGTATATAATTACTGATTTTGTTTTATGCATAAATATATATGCTACTTTCCTGTCGAATTTTGTGTCAATCAAAGCAGTATTTGTTGATTTTTTCGCATTTTACATCTTCGTGCTTAACTTTTGGAAGTGAGTGCATTTTTCCTTTCGTAGCTCCAGCGAGCATTTGAGAATCGTACTTTGTTCCCAATACTTAAATGGCTCGAAAGACTATTATGACAAATTTCAGTTGGATGCGATTCTATGTTTTCTACAATCATTTAATTAAAAAAAATAAATGAGAAAAATGAAAGTAATATTTAACTTATTCGTGCATGCTCTCATAGTATAAGTAGTTAGTGCATCAGCTACCAACTGAATGATTCGTTTGTCTATTTCTCTTAGTAATCGTTGTCAAATATTTCCAAATTCTTAAAATGATACTTTTGACTACATTTAAGTCTTTATAGACTTTCGTCAGTCTTTCTCCCGCTTTTATTTTTCCAGCCGAATGCCATTTGTTGCAATTTGTCATATGCCTTCTCAACAACAAATTCCAACTTCCTCGGATATGAGGTAATAATCATGTCTGAATCAGGTTTCTAATTAATGTCTCCGAGAGAGTAGCTTGGCAACCAAACCTTGTTATGCTTTTTTCCTTTTTCCTATCCGCTGTAAAAAGTAACAGCCAGCCTCACTGAGCACGGGATGAGGAGCAGGATACAACTTGTTATTATTATTATTATTATTATTATTATTATTATTATTATAAAGGGGCTTTGTCCTAGAAGGACTATTGTTTTCGTTTTGCGATTTTGCGTTGGAAACAGAAGTATAAATCACTTTTCAAACTGTTGCCACAAAATATTGCAGTCCTGTATTATATTTAAAGAAATTAAATAATGAAGAATCTGCATAAATGTATGTATATTTCTCCAAATGTGATAAAACAACGGCACCTAGAGCTATCCAATTTTAAATAACGTACGTTTAAACCCGAATATGCGCGTCTGGAAGCCTGAATTTGGAATTTGTCTTATTATCTGTTCCATATTTTGTAAAACTTTAACGAATTTTTGATGAAGAAACTCAAATGATTTAAAAACGAGCAATGGCAACACTCTACCGGGATTAAAAAAAAAAACTTTTTATCTAAAGCGTGCGGAATTGTGTATCAGAAATTCTAAAGATATACTAATTTTAAAATTATTTTGCGATATTACTGTTGAATTGAATTTTATGGTTTAAGTGCGAAGAACATGATATTTAATAAAATAAAAGTAACACACAAAACGTTAAAAAACGCCCCTTTGAACGTAATTTAAAATCTGAAACCTTTCAGATTTTTTCCTTTATTATTATTATTATTATTA